>QRFJ01000239.1:325843-331829 GCA_006176705.1 Cocos nucifera | reverse complement strand
GAGTATTAAGATTCCGCTTAAAAAATCGATATGTATCGAATCTCTCCCAATCTCCTCACTGCACCATCAAGTGTCTTCTAGCTGACCGTTTCTATGCCTTTAATCGCATAGCTCAATCCATCTAGCAAATAAATAATTTCATCACTGCTCTCTAGAAAGTCAAACTGCTCCTTTCCGCAACAAACATGATATGTGCATGCAGAATCTAAAATCTACTACTGGAAAGAACTAGATACCTCATCAGATATCTCCATAACATCATCCTCTGACTCGCTACTGGCCATCGCTGCAATAGCCCTCGTCCGATCCTTGAGTTGTGGGCAATTCTTGACTCGATGCCCCAACTTGTCGCACCTATAGCATTTGATCTTACTAGGATCCCTCATCTTGGACCTGGATCGTCCTCCTCACGATCCTCTGTCGCTCCATCTATTGGCTCCTGCTCCTCTAGAAATTTCCAAAATTGAGCTGCCGCCATCTGAGCTCGAAACTGGATTCTTCCTTCTAAGAACCTCATTCTTGAGTATCGCTACAGTAACCTCATCCATCTTGATGGTGCTCTTTTCCACTAGAAAAGTAGTCACCAAGGACTCATACGAAAGGGAGAGCGATACTAGCAAAACCAACGCCTGATCTTCTCCTCAATTTTTTTATCAATGTTGAGGAGGTCGGTGAGGATCTTCTAAAAATTAGATAGATACTTCTGCACGCTCTGACCTTCATCCATCCATAGCTGGTAGAACTACCTCTAAAAGAATAGCATATTGGTGAGCAACTTCACCATGTACAACTCCTCGAGCTTCAACCATAGCACTATCGAAAAAGTCTCGCCAAGTACATGGATCACCATATTATCCGCTAGGTACAAGCAAATCATGCTCACCATCTGTATCTGGATCCGCTTCCAATCCTTCACCTCTATGGTAGCTGACATCTCATCGTACAAGAGAGCATCGATCAATCCATGTTGGATGAGGACATCCTTTATCCTTGCTTGCCATAAGAAGAAATTATCTTTTCCATCAAACCTGTTGATCTCCATCTTGATTATGCTTATCTTCTCCATATTCTTCAATCTCTATCCACTACTACAATCTATGCTCCGATACTATCTACCTCTGATACCAATTATTGTGGTATCAACTTACTCTAATACTAGACTGTTAGGATATTAGCTACTCTGATACTGCTTATTAAGAATCTAGTACCAAATTATTATGACAGAAAAAAATAAAATAAAATAAGAAAATAATCAAGTACGTGGATCAGCATAAAGGCTCGCCTCTGTGGGGCATGTAAAGCTTCATTATGAAAGAAAAAAATAGGTACAAAAGGAGAATATCCACTCTCAACTCACCATACATAAATCTCTCTCAACTAGAAGCTATCCTCATAAAAGCTCTCTCAGAATTTCAAGAAGATCCATAGAAGCTACAAGATGCTCTGTCCTCACAGTCTTCTCGTCGGATGCTATGCACCTATTGCTTCTCTTTCTTACGGGCTTGCATGTACTCGACGTTCTATCCAAGCTTCCTCTTGATGGCTGTCTGAGCCTTCTCTACGTGTCTCTCACACCACACGTGCCATCTTTTTTGCTCCACAGCATCTCAGTCCCTTTAAATAGGATGAGAATCCTTATCTCAGCAGTTCATAGGAGTCCTAATAGGACTCATTCTCCTAATATGAGTTGAACATGTCCTTGATGGAGTCTTAAAATATTTTTTTACCTTCAAATCATAACTGCAATCCTCCATGGCCACTGGATCTTATGGTCCACATGCAACTCCTATAGACCTCTTTGATTAATCACAATTCAAGTTCAAACAGAAAAAAATTCATCATGTTTTGTTCGTCTCTATCGAGTCGGCTCGATCAAGGGGTCGAGCTGGCTCGACTGCATCTCGTCCGAACTTCTACTGTCTGTCTGCCTAAGAGAGCCGACTCAGATGTGGTTCGAGCCAGCTTGATCTCAATCCAAACTGGCTCGATCGTGTATCAGAACGGGCTCGACTGCTGAAAATTAATTCTCTTCTTACCGTGGATCAAATTCGAGGCATCAAATCCTGATAGGGCCATAGTCGGAGGCTGCTCTATAGCCTACACCATTTTGGTAAGGCCGTGAACCTACTGCATCAGTAGGTTCAACTGCTTCGGATCCACCATGACCACTGGCGGAGGAGGCGGGGGAGTGGATGATGAAGCTGGAATGGATGGATCTGATTTGGATCTGGCGGCAGAGATAGTAGACCGTCGGATGGTTGTCTTCTTTAGAGGCATTTTTGGAGCAACAAGAGATCAAACAGAGATGAATTCTAAAGAATCAAAGGAAGAAGGTAAACAAGATCGACTGAATACTCCTTTTAGAATAAGAGCTCAAAGACTCTTCCTCTAGCGCCAATCCTATTGTTGAGAAAATTCGTGAGGATGTCGGAGATGGCTGGAGTGGAGAAGGTGAGGCCAATCTTGTTGGTGCAAAAATCCATGAGGATGCTGGAGATTACTGGAGTGGAGAAGGCGAGGCCGCCGACGGGATCTATAAAATAAAGTCCAAACTGAAGGTGGATAGCTCCGATAGGACCCTCCGATACTCAAGTTAATTTTTTGGCCAACTAAAATAGAGTGCTCAGGATAAAACGAGGTAGAGTAATGGGAGGGAGAAGAGAGCTTAGGGAGAAAATGCATCTGGAGGACCCTTTATATAGGCAAAGCTTGTAACAAACTGATGACGACAATCGCAACTCCTGATAGTAGGCTGTTTAGGGCCATGTGAAGTTTATTATAGAGGATAGTATTCATTATCATGATGTGCCAACCGAGAGTGGTGTTCGTTGTCGTGACTTGCCAGTTCGTCTTCGTGACTTGCCAGTTCATCGAGTATCAATAATTAAAGTTCGAATGGAGTGGGCGCAAGCGATGAAGAGCTTTAAGTCACAACTATTCTAGAGAAGTTCCAACTCCTTTAAGGTCGCCTGCATGTGAGTTGGTGAGCTCACCTGGCGATTGAGAGAAATTTATTCATAATGAGCTCGACTGGATGAGATCATCTGGAAGGAGATCGTTTGGAGTAAGAAGTCTGTTTGAGGGGGTGGGACTAGAGGTCATCTGGGGGGCATGTGACTGGAGGAGGTTGTCCAAGGGACTTGCGGTTGGAGGAGATCGTCCGAGGGGCGTGCGACTGGACCCTAATCCTGTTATTCACTTTAGCTAAAGGACAAGATCAGAGTAACAGTAATTCTTCTTCACCATTCAAGATCGTATCGTCGAACTTCTGTGCGCCTTCTGAAGGTTCTGTGGCATGAACTCGTCACTGAGGAGATCGACGAATCCCAACAAAAAGGAGGTCGGCGATCAAGGATTTTGGGTAAAAACTTTGGCAGGGGCCGTTTGACCCCCAACAATACATATGTATATATGTATATGTGTGTGTGTATATATATGTATGTATGTATGTATATATAATATACTTACATACATACATACATACATACATATATACATATATACATATATATACACATATATGAATATATACATATACATATACATACATACATACATACATACATACATATATATATATATATATATATATATATATATATATTATATATATATATATATGTATACATGTATATATATATGTATATCTATGTATATATATACATATATATGATAGGATTGCAATGTTGTCGTTAAGATACCGTGTTTATCAGTTTAATCTAACTTCTTAAAATAATTAAAAATACATAGATAGCAGTGAGTCGGGTCGAATCCATAGGAAAGATAGTGTTTTAGATTTGAAATCTTTAATTTTTGAAAAAAAAGAAAAAAAATTGAGTTTTAGAATCAAAAGTAAAGTCGAAAAATAAAAAGTGAAAATTAAAAAGTGCAGAAATTTAAACTTAGTACTAAGATCTATTAGTTAGATCTTCGCATCTACTTGCAATAAAATAAAAAGTTATAATTAAAATATAAAAATTAAATTATAATAAAAATAAAGAGCATCAATTTAAAAAATATAAAATAAAATTTATATTAATTAAAATTTTAGAATTTAAATATATAAAATAAAAAAAAAATAAAATAGCTTGATCTCTGATCTTAGATCGACACTAGTGAAAAAATGGTGTAGAAGTCCAGCTTTTCCTCTCGGCACCAGTTACCTCGAAGCAGCCATTAACCCATAGCCTAGCTTCCTTCTATACTAAAGCTTTACCTTGATCGAAGATGTCGATTTTTAGAGGCTTGGAGTCCTTTTTACAGAGCTAGGAGGGCTAGAGAGTTTTCTTTTGGGCAATGTGGGACTAAGGAGCTCTTTGATCGTCAAAATATGAAAAAAAAATGAATAAAAATTAGATTAAAAAGAGTTTTGGATGAATTCTATTGCTCTAGATAAAATCTGATCATTGATAGAAATCCAATGGATTAAAAATCATCAAAATCGGATGTGTATCAGTTCAGATCAGGTCGGATTAAATTTTGGCCATCCGATCGCACGTTGATGGAGGAAATCTGGCCGCTGATCGTGCGTCGAGAGTCCTGATCACCATCAAGAGTGTTCTGGACCATCGGATCATTCCTTGGATCAAGCGCTGCCATTGGATGGCGATCCACATGAAGTCTGATGTAGAAAAACTTCCTCCACCGTCCGATCTTGACCGCAAGCTACAGAGCCATCCGATCGCGCCTTTACTCTTGCCATGGACCGCGTGGACCAGCTTCATCATACACCGCAACCAATCAGCACTCGCTGCTTTGATGCAAAATTATCGTTTTACCCTATAGACTGCGATGGATTTTCTGTGAATCCTTCAAGGGTCTAGGTCCACCACGTGTCGCTTCGTGATTCACCGGTTTCTGCTGAGCTGACGGTCCACACCTAGATCGTAGACCGACTGGCAGCTTCTGTGGCTGAGTCAACTTTGATGGCTTGGCTTGGCTTGGCTTGCGGAGTCGGCTGAGCCATTTTTTTTTTATTTAATTTTTATTTCTTTTATCTTTAGAAATTTATATCTTCTTCGTTTTAGCTTCGTTTTGCTCAAAACTTATTTTGTTGTGATCAAAAAAATAAACTCTTTCTATTGATTATAAAATTTTATTTTTAAATTTTTATTATTTTTTAATTAATTTTTAATTAATAAAAATATGAATTTCTTAAAAATTTATATAAATTGATCATTAATTTTTAAAAATTAATATAAATTAATTAATAAATTAATACTTTTACTGATGAATTTATGGTACTTATCAATATACATATATATGTATACAGTTATATATATGTATATATATATATATGTATATAATTATATATAGAGGTAGACTGAGCTTCGATCGACTGGAGTCCAGTCTATATTCGATCGGATCTTCGACCATTGGATCAGCGTGCATCTCCATGAGCAAAAAAAAATACCTAAAAAGGTGCATCAAAAAATGAAAAATAGGCGCACACCTACACTTGAAAAAAATTTGGAAAAAAAAAAGGCCTATAGGCCTACTGAAAAAAAAAATATGAAAAAAAATGCTTACTAGAAAGAAAAAAAAAGAAGGCACCTACTAGGCGCCTACAGCACTGTAGGCTGTGGGCGCCTACAGATGCCTGTTAGGCACCTAAAGGTGCCTTTCCTTTTTTGTTACTTTAAGCATAGGCATTTTTTTATAGGTTTTTTTCATTTTTTTTAGGTTTTTTTTCAAGACTTGGAGGTGCCTTAAGGCACCCTCAAGGCGCCTTCACGCACCTCTAGGCCAGCAAAAAAACCTAAAAAAATAAAAAAAAACTAAAAAAAGCTAAAAAAATATGTCAGACTTTTTTTCAAGCACACAGTTGTGTGCCTTTTTTTTTAGGTGCTTGCATGCGCCTATTTTTTTTCAACCCTCAATACGCACCTTTTCGGGTGCACCGAAGATGCACGCTAATCCAACAGCCAGAGATCTGCCCAGATGTAGACTAAAATCCGATCGATGGAAGCCCAGTCCACCTCTCTAT
>QRFJ01000239.1:230843-320843 GCA_006176705.1 Cocos nucifera | reverse complement strand
TAGTACTTATTTGTGGTATATGCGTTTTGGTCATATAAGTAAGGCTGGCATATCTATTTTAATCAAACAAGATCTATTGTGTGGTCATAAAATTAGAAAGTTTGACTTTTGGGAGTATTGTGTCTATAGGAAGTAGTCTACAGTCAAGTTTAGCACAGCCATCTACAGGACAAAGGGTATATTGGATTATATCCATTCTGATCTTTGAGGCCTTGCACCTGTTCAGTCTAAGGATGGATCTCAATATTTATTGACTTTCATTGATGATTTTTTTTAGGAGAGTTTGGATATACTTTATGAAGCATAAGAATGAAGTCTTTTCCACTTTTAAAAAGTGCATGGAAAGTCCTTATTGAGAAACAGTCCAGCAAGAAGATTAAGAGATTGAGAACTAATAATGGTATAGAGTTTTGTGAGAGTCAATTTAATGAGTTCTACAAGATTAAAGGTATTATAAGATACTGCATAGTTAGAAAGACACCATAACAGAATGATATTATAGAACACATGAATAGGACTATTTGGAGAGAGCATGGTATTTGTTTTCTCAATCAGGTTTATCTCAAGATTTTTGAGCTGAAGCTATTAATATGGGTTGCTACTTGGTGATTAGATTTCCATCCACTATTATTGAGTTAAAGACTTCTATTAAGATATGATGTGGTTCACCTATTGATTATTCTATTTTGAAGATATTTGGTTGTCCTGCTTATGAACATGTTAGTGATAGTAAACTTGAGAAAAGGGCATAGAAATCTATCTTCCTTGATTATCAGTTTGGAGTAAAAGACTACAGATTGTGGTATGTTGATCCTAGGTAGTTCTTAGAAATTTATAGTCATTAGAAATGTTACTTTTGATGACAAGGCTATGCTTTATTCGAGAAAAGAGTCAGTTACTATAGATAAAGATCATGGTATTGATAAGCAGGTAGAGCTTGAGATTAGATCTTTAGTTTATCCATTACAGGATGATACTTCTGCTCAACCAGTTCAAAGTGATGAGCCTAAGATTGTTGATGATAGAAATACCCTACAGTAGCAGTAGTATACCATAGCCACTAGTAAATCGAGAGGAGATAGATTAGATCCTCTCAGAGATATGGATATGTATATTTGGTTTCTTTTGTATTATCTATGGCAGAGTTTATCGAGGTTCAGGATCCTATCAATTATCATGAGGCCATCACTAGTAATGAGTCTACATAGAAATCTATTGTTATGAGTAAGGAGATTGAGTCTGTTCATAAGAATCAAACATGGGAGCTTGTGAAATCACCATACATAGGGCTAGAAGATTGTTCGATGCAAATAAGTCTTCAAGAAGAAAAAGAATCCTAGAGTTTGAAGCTGCAAAGTTCAAAGTATGTTTGATTGCAAAGGGCTATGGTCAGAGAGAAGGTATAGACTTTAATGAAGTTTTTTTTCTTATTATGAAATATAGCTTTATTCATATGTTGCTTGCCATTATTTTGTTATTTGACTTAGAGTTTGAGCAATTTGATGTCAAGATAGCTTTCTTGCATTATGAGCTTGAGGAACAGATTTACATGCAGCAGCTAAAAGAATTTATTGTTCAGGATAAGGAGGACCATATTTGCTTCTTGAGAAAATCATTGTATGATTTGAAGCAATCTTCGAGACAGTAGTATAAGTGATTTGATGCATTTATACTTGGCATGGTTACTCTCAGAGTGATTATGATAGATCTATTTATCATAGGACGCTTTCAAATGATTTTTTTATTTATGTTGCTCTATGTTAATGATATGCTCATCACAATAAAGAATATATTTGAGATTAAGAAATTAAAGGCTTAACTTAGCAGTGACTTTAAGATGAAAAACTTGCGTGCAGCAAAGAAGATTTTGGATATAGAGATTTACAAGGATCGATGCATGGGTAGATTATTCTTGTTATAGAAAAATTATATTATAGAGATTTTTGAGCATTTTGGTATGCAGGATTGCAAGCCAACGAGTACTCCACTTATAGCATGCTTCAGATATTTAGCTACTTTGTCTGCATAGTCAGATGAGGAGGAGTACATATCACATGTTCCATATGCTAGTACAATTGAAAGTATCATGTATGTCATGGTTTGCACACATCCATATATCTCATAAGCCATCAATGTCATTAGTAGGTATATGGGTTATCTAGGAAAGGTCTATTGATAGACTATAAAATACATTTTATGCTATTTGAGAGGTACTACGAACGTTGGTTTGGTATATATGATCAAGGTTCAGACACTTGCAACAGTGTTGTTAGTTATATGGACTCTAATTATGTAGGTGATTTGGACAAGAGGACATCCTTGACATGTTATATATTCAATCCCTTAGGATATGCCATCAGTTAGAAAGTGACTTTATAATCTACTATTGCTTTGTCTAGCATAGAGGCAGAGTATATGGTAGCAGAAAAAGCAGTGAAGAAGGCCATTTGGTTGTGAGATTTGGTTGGTAATCTTGGCTTACAATAAGATGTGACTACTGTTTATTGTGACAGGTAGAGTGCTGACTAAAAATTAGATGTATCATGAAAAGATCAAGCATAATGTTGATATCAGATACCACTTCATTGAGGATGTTATATCACAAGGAGTTATTATACTAAAGGAGATTCCTACGGTAGTTAATCTAGCATATACGATGACCAAGCCATTTACTACTCTCAAGTTTGAGCACTATTAATTTGGACTAATTGTTTCGTGTTTTAAAATGTTGAGCTAGACCTTAGGGGCATCATTAGAGGAGATGGAGAGGAGTTCACTATTTTATATTACAACTTAATGGGATTTAAGCTAAGGTGGAGATTTATAGAGTATTGCTTGAATTTGATGTGACCTATGGTACGAATCCGATCTATTTTAGACTTTAGTTGATCCGTTTGGATATTTTGATCTTTTTTATTTTATTTTAGAGTTCAGTGGATATAAATATATATATACATACATACATACATATATATATATATATATATATATATAATATATATAATATATATATATATATATATATATATATATAATATATATATATATATATATATAATATATATATATATACATATATATATATACATATAATATATATATAATATATATACATATATATATATACATATATATATATATATATATATATACATATATATATATATATATATATATATATATATATATATATATATATATATATATATATATATATATATATATATATATATATATATATATATGTAATCACATCATTTATTATTTAAAGGCCTTTTTTTGTTATTGGAGCTGCCACATACTTTTTGTACTCTATCTTTTTTATATAATGAAATCTTTCTCTGTTTTCACCCATGGACATTGGCCAAAAATTGAACCACGCAAATCATTGTGTCCTATTATTTTATATATATTATTTATTATTATTTTAGATTTTATACTAATTAATAGTTAATCTTGCAACAAAAATCATGGATTATGTTGTGTATAAATTTTGCGGCCTAGATCGCAAGTATTAATGCTACAGGTTGCAATTTATTTTGTTTAAAGATTATCAACATTTCTATATAAAAAATTTCAAAATTTTTTTTAACTATTGCAACGACTAAATCTGACTTTTAAATGATATATGCAGGGAATAGTTGCCACAGGAGTTTCAGTTTTCCTGCAGTCTTGGGTCATTGACAAGAGAGGCCCAGTTTTCTTGGCCATGTCCACTCCACTAACTCTTATTATCACAATCGTGTGCTCATTCTTTCTCTTGGGAGAATTAGTTAATTTGGGAAGGTGTCATTTGATAATCTAATTCTGAGCTCTTGCGCTCAACTTCTAATATGCACACAGTGGAATTTTGCTTACTTTTTCAATGTTGTTGTTGCATGCAGTGTCTTAGGTGGACTTCTTATGGTTGGAGGCCTTTATAGTGTTCTTTGGGGACAGAGAAAAGAACAAATAGATAAAAGTACAGCAACTGAAGTTGACAGTACAAAGACCTCCTTGGACGTCAAAGAAATGGCATAACGGAAGTCTGAAAAAGTTTATTAATTATTAATTTAAAAAGAAGTCTCTCAAGAGCTGTAATTTGTGAGCTGGATTTGAACGATTATTTTTTAGTAATAGCAGCATGTGCAAATAGTCTTAAAAGTTGAAGTTGAAGAGTAGTAATTTTGGGATCATCAATCTTGATCATCTACATTATAATTAATTATTTGATGCTACTTACTTGAAGTCTAAAAGACCAAAGAGTTCAATTAAACCACAAGACAGCATCAAACAATCTTATTAATTTCAGGCATCGGTCTGAAGGAAATTACTAGAGCATCCAATTTGCAGACGATAGGTTGATCCTCTATAATGCATCAAAAGAGCGGGGTTCCATCCTAAAGTTTATTATCCTTTCCTTCGAGCTTCTGTCTGGGCTGAAGATAAATTTAGAAAAAAGTGCTCTAATGGGCATAGGCCTATCCAAAGAAACAAGTAAAAGGTTCGCGGATTTGATAGGGTGTCAACACAATGAATTTCCTCTGGAATATCTTATTTTTCCATCGCATCTTAGGAAGCCTAAGGCTAAGGAATGGCAATTTTTGATGGAGAAGATTCAAAGAAAGTTGTCTTCATGGAATGGAAGAGTGCTTACCTTGGTAGGAAGGCTCACACTGGTGAATAAGACGTTAAGCTCGAAGCCCATCTATTGGATGTCTTCCATGCAACTACCGAGTGAGATTATTGATAAGATTGACAAAACAATAAGTGGTTTTCCTTGGGGTGGCAACAATAAAACCCATGGGAGGTATCGCCTACTAAAATGAAATCAAGTTTGTCGACCAAAAGCCGTTGGTGGTTTGGGTGTGCTAAACCTTCGTCTTCTTAACCATTGTCTCCTCGCTAAATGGTGGTGGTGTTTCTTTTATGAATCTCAAAGGCCATGGAGTGGGTCAGTTAGTAGCATCTACTTTTCAAACAGACCTCCAAGTCAACCACCGATGAGCAGAATAAAAAATGCCTCACCACCGATGAAGTGTCAACATTGGTTGTTCTCAAGTACAATGTTTAACCTGGGTAATGAGAAAGGCATTGCCTTTTGGTATGATATATGGGCAGGAAATGAGCCTCTAAAAGATCTCTTCCCAACAGTCTTTGTCTCCTAGAATCCGTAGCAGACGTAATGGCAAAGCTACAACAAGGAGAGCTGGCATTCTATGCATTAAGCAATGGAGGTAAGGAAGAGCTGTCATGCACATTGTTAAGGGATGAGCAGGACGCACCAAGATGGAAATGGAGCACCAACCAAAGCTTCACGGTAAAGAATTGTTATAGTTTCTTAAGTCACGGGGTGATAACGTCCTCATTTGCTAAGATTATATGGAAGTTACCTTTACTAGAAAAGGTAATTAACACTATTCTTCTTCTTCTTTTTTTTTTTTTGATGTAAATGAGTTAGAGAATATCTAACTCTGGAGTGTCATATTAGCTTAATAGTAGTTACATATAATAGGGCGCACATATAGATATATTGGGAAGATTGGATGCTGATTTTTCATCCATCTTCATCTAACACCAAAGTTTTTTGACCTTAAAAGTTACAGACTCCATAAAACTTCATACCTTTTCTGAACAAGCATAGAATCTTCTGTTTCAGATAAGAGGGCTTCTTCTCGTCAACCACCATCTGGGATGCTCTGTTGTTGGGAAAAGCTCTGCTGTATCTATCAACATATGTTTGTATTAACTGTTTTCTTCGATTTTCCGGAATGAAGCTTAACTGATTTAGTCTCCGTTTCTATGCTTGGAACCTGTCGTGGAGTTGTCAATATTACAGGATTTACAACCTATGAAATCTTCTTTGGATTCTAGCAGCATCATTTACACCGATCAAAGGGATGTTTTTCCTGATTTTACACAATTTGTGTTGGTAGACTGATCTGCTCTATTTGTGTTGTCATACAGAAAATTAATTATTACAGCGTTGTTAACATGTTATTTCTGAAATTTTGGGAGATTAGTCCTACTTCCATAGCCAATGAAGTCCATTATCCATAGAGACTCATGATTTGCTTGCTGATGACATTGGGGAGATAAGCATGAAACTCAAAGCAACGCTTGTTGCGTTCTTTCCAAAGTATCCAATGGCCTGCAAGAATAAGAATATCTACTTCGAGTTGCTGATTATGCATGGATCATACTGATTGTGGGGGGGATCCTTGAGTCCAAGCCCAGATGAAAGAGAGGACCAGACCTGCCTCGAAAACGAACATTGAAGGAACAAGTGGTCAATTGTTTCCGAGCACAAATCAGATAATGGCTTCCCTGCAGAATGTTGGAATCGGATTGAGGATTGGAATCCAGTGCACCTAAAGGAAGAACTCTCTTTGGGTGCACTGGATTCCAATGGCTGCAAATACACAGCAGAAGGTGGAATTTTGCAGGTTTCTAAAGGTGCACTGGTCGAGCTCAACTTACGTGATAGAGGTCGGATCCACTCGGGTTCAAACTATTAGTGCTTGGATGCCTCTGGACGGACTAGATCTTCTATACTATATAATAGATACGGATATTTGACTGAAGAGTGGCACCGGCATTCTTTAAACCAAAAGGCATTACTGTGTAATATAAGTTACGTTTGCGAGTTATGAAGGCAGTCTTTTCCACATCCACAGGGTTCATCTTGATTTGGTTGTAGCCGCTTGTACCCATCCATGAATGAGAACATCCCATACCCAGCTGTTGCGTCTACGAGCAAATCCATGTTTGGCAAAAAAGGAAAGTCATCTTTCATACAAGCTTTATTTAGGTCTAAAAAATCAACACAGCAGCGGGTTTGCCCATTCTTCTTGACAGGGACTATGTTTGTCAACCAAGGAACAAGAGGAGATCCATCATCCGTAATTACCCTTCCATCCCTGCTTGACAAGATTTGATTTGGTTAAAATTTTTTCGTTGCAGCAGAGATATGCAAAATATTTTATTTTTTCTGGAACACTAATCTTCCAAATAATTTGACTGAAGTGCGGTCTTACTCCACCATCCATAAGAAATCTGTAGAATTCTTTGGTAGTGAAGGATTTAGCTGCAAACCATTTCCAGGCCAATACATCCTGCATTTCAGAAGTTCTGATCCCTGTCAACTTATATTTCAGATTTTGGTAGTCTGTTCGATAATAGTTTTTTGGAATGAAAGAGCTATTATTTCCACGTTGGATACATTCCAAGGCTTCTGCTACCGTAGCATTCTTCTTGAGTGATAAACCAAACAGCAGCGGGAAGGAATCTTTGAGTGGAATATTTCAAACCAGGTATCATTCCAAAAGGATGTGTGTCGACCATTGCCAATGTTGAAACGTGTAAAACATTGTAAAAGCTTGGCTATCGATAGGACTTGTTTCCAAAAGGGCTAGATTCTCTGAGGATGTGAAACAGAGAGTGAGATTTGCTGATGTCTGTAATAGTCTTCTAGGATTAATTTACTCCAAGTTTTTTTATCTCCATTGAGAAGATCCCACCACCATTTGCTGAGAAGAACTTAGTTAAATATCCTAAGATCAATGATTCCCATGCCTCCTAGTTCCTTCGATCTGCATACCATACCCCAGTTTAATAGACTCTTGACTGATTTAGAACCGTCCCGAGTGTTCCACAAGAAGCGACGTCTCAATTGGTCAATTTTTGCGACAATAGAGGATGGTAATAGGAAGTTGGACATCCAGAACATCACGATTGGAGTAATGACCGCATTGAGCAGCGTTACACGGCCTGCCATCGACAGAAATCTTTCCTTCCAACCTGCCAATCTCTTGGTGATTTTATCTAACAAGGGAGACCAGTCAGTCATCTTTGGTTTATCAATGTTGAGAGGCATATCAAGATATAAAAGAGGAAATTCCAAAGATTGGCTGCCCAATATAACTGCAATGTGATCCTTGATCGTTTTTGGGATGCCAATACCCAGAATCTTGTACTTGTCAAAATTGATCTTTAATCCTAAAAGTAGTTCGAAAAAATAGAGAATTAATTTCAGGGAGGTGATACTTTTTCATTGTGCACCATAGAAGACAAGTGTGTCATCAGCAAATTGTAGAGTTTAGAGATGTCCTATGACTTCATTTCCACCAATTCCTTCCATCAAATGATTCTTTGTAGCACATTTGAAAATGCAGTCGAGCACGTCTACCACTAGTAAAAGTAATTATGGGGACAAGGGATCACCTTGTCTCAAACCACGTTTATGCTCAAAAGGTTTGCCGGGAGAACCATTGATTATTATCGAAGACTTTGCTGTTGAGATGATGTTTGAGATCCAATTGCACCATCTAGATCCAAAACATCCAGCTTTTAACAGATCAATAAGAAATTGCCATGAGACATTACCGAAGGTCTTTTCGAAATCAAGTTTATATACAATTCCAGGTTGATTTTGAGAGGAGGCTTGCGCAATTATTTTCTTGGCCGCAAAAAAGTTATAAGGTAAAGTGCAACCTTTAATGATAGCTAATTGGGTTGTTGAGATCAAGGTATTGAGTTTCTTGGCCAATCTGGTAGATAGAACCTTGGTGATGATTTTTATAATACCATTCAGCAGACAGATTGGGTGGTAATCCTTCACTATGGAAGTCAATTCCTTCTTTGGAATGAGTATTATGTAGGAGTGATTCCGTCTCTTAAGAGTTATCTAGTGTCCGTAAAAATTTTGAAACAGTTTCATGAGATCGTCTTTAATAGTGACCCAGAATTGTTTGTACAAATCGAATGGAAATCCATCCGGACCAGGGGATTTCTGAGTTGCAAGTTGAAACACCGCCTCTTTAACTTCAGTTTCTGAAAATGACTCCTCAGGGTCCGTCAGTTGTATTGATCCTTCCGGATATAGACTTTTTCCAATCAGTTTTTATAAGAGTTTCTGCTTGTTTTCCCATCAGATTATTGAAATAATCCCTAAAGCATTCCAACAAGTTTTGTTGTCCTGACACTATTGATCCATGATAATTTAGTTCTGATATCTGGTTTTTTCGTCTTCTATTGCTTGCCCAGGGATGAAAAAATCTAGTATTTTGATCGCCACTCTTAAGCCACTGAACCCGAGATCTCTGTTTTCAAATATCTTCTTCATCGGCAGGAATCTGATCTAGCTGAGATTTGAGTAGCCCTCTTTCTTCTGATTCTATAGATGTTAGACTCTTGTCTTCCTCCTTGGAGTCAAGATGTTCAATCTGCTCTAAAAGTACATTCTTTTGTTTGATAATGTTATCTACATTCATGGCGTTCCATGCTTTGAGTTTAGATTGGAGAAATCTGAGTTTGAGGACCA
This sequence comes from Cocos nucifera, assembly GCA_006176705.1. Classification (NCBI taxonomy): domain Eukaryota; kingdom Viridiplantae; phylum Streptophyta; class Magnoliopsida; order Arecales; family Arecaceae; genus Cocos; species Cocos nucifera. The sequence goes on along the minus strand of QRFJ01000239.1, from coordinate 311,542 downwards.
AGTTTGCTGCTGGATTAGTTGAAGTAGGCGCCAAAGCCCACCAAGATTATTCCATGTCTTCAAAACCTGTGCGAGTGAGCCAAAAAGTTTCGAAACGAAAGGGCTTATTTTTGGGTATTTTACCTTAATTGTGCAGATTGCAGTTCAGAAAAATTGGACAATGATCTGAAGTGGGACGCACTAGAGCCAAGAGATAAGCAAATGGAAACAATTGAGTCCACTCGATGGAGATGAAGCAGCGACCTAGTGTTGCCAGTGTCGGGTCCATTCCGAAATTTGACCAAGTGAATTGTCTAGCTATAAGCTTGAGTTCGATGAGACAATGAGAATCGATGAAGGTATTAAGAAGTCTGGATGGCTTTTGTGAAGTGGATGGACCCAGTCGATCTGATATGAATCTTGTGGCATTGAAATCGCCAATAAGAAGCCAGGGAGCATACCACTATTTTCGCACCAAGCTGAGTTCTTCGAAGAATTGTTGACGCTCCTTGCTGTTATGTGAGCCGTATATATTTGTGAGTAGCCATGTTCGTTTCGAATGTTTGCAGAACAACCTGACTGAGATAGAATAGTCACCAATTAAGAATACTGAGCCATTGTAAGCATGTTCATTCCAACATGTGAGGAGACTGCCCGCTGAACCTAAAGCATCTTTAGTAGCCCATTCTCTTATCTTGATGCCACAAATAGATTTTTGTAAGCAGTTGTTCATTTTCTCTTGTTTGATTTCTTGAAGACAGACGACGTCACACTTAGAGTTCTTAACCATTTCTCTGATTGCCCTTTTTTTTCTTGGGTTGCTAGTGCCTCTAGTATTCCAACTCAGAATCATGAGAAGAAAGTTAGGAAAACATAATATTCCTGTGGAGTATATGTTTTGAGAACAAACATGACCTCCAAGACACACGTGGGGAATTCGTTTCTACAAGTGGGATCGTAGCTCCCCATAAAATCAACACTGCTTGGAGTTTCATGGTGACTTGAGTAAGAGGATAACAGCTGTCTCCTTAGATGAGACTGGATTCTATAAAAACAAGGAGTCGAATAGGTAGCCACCAGACTGCTAGAATTGCATCTTGTTGTGAAGGACTTCATGTACTTGGATGCGTAACACCATCAGTTTTCCTGCAACACCTCAGCAGTTCCATTTCTTTAAGTTTGGTATAAGTAATGACCTCGTTAGCTGTTTCCAAAAGCAAACCACATTTCTTCCCTATTTTTGCAATCTGTGCTGAGAGAGAGTTGATGAAGAGAATGTCGGCTTCTACCAAATACTCTTCCACTAGACCTAATGATTTGATCTTCTTGGCATGTGTTGGTGCAGAAATCCGTCGCCGCCGGAGGCCGCCGCAATCGAGGCCGCTGGGCGCCGCCGGGGACCTGCAAAAAGGAAGTCCCGTCCGGAACCGGTGGGGTGGTGGCTCCGGCAGGACCCTCCGACGGTCAAGTCAGCTTCCGGCCAACAGTAATGGAGTGCCCGGAATGAGTTCCGGAGCTTAGGGAGGTGGAGAAAGGCTTAGAGAGTCGAGAGTTCAGAGAGCTTAGCCTTAGTATGTCGGGAGGGGTCCTTTTATAGCGGAGCTTAGTTGAGGGTGACGGCTGTGCCGTCTGGCAGAGAGTCGTCGGGCAGCATGGAGTTTGGTACGGAGAGGAAGGCGTCGTCCGGTAGGTCGTGGGAGCCATACCGGCGAGCAGTGGGCCGCATGGAGTCCGGTACGGAAAGGAAGGCGTCGTCCGGTAGGTCGTGGGAGCCATACCGGCGAGCAGTCGGCCACATGGAGTCCGGTACGGAGAGGAAGGCGTCGTCCGGTAGATCATGGGGGCCATACCGGCGAGCCGTGGGCCGCATGGAGTCCGGTACGGAAAGGAAGGCGTCGTCCGGCCTTGCTGCAGGCGACGGTTCATCCAACGGAGTTTGGACTTGCAACGGAGTTCGGTCGAAGGGGAAGCTGGAGGAGTTCGTCTGGCTGAAGGGTCGGCCATCTGTAGAGTTCGGCCGCTGAGAGGCCCGAAAAAGCTCGGCTGGCCAATTGAAGAACTTCGGTTGCTAGTTGGTTCGTCAGGGCTCGCTGAGGAGTTCGGTCGCCTAGGGTCAGTCCGAAGGAGTTCGGCCGTGGGAAGTCCGAAGGAGTTCGGCCGTGGGGTCCGAAGGAGTTCGGCTGCATGGACTCGCCTGGGGTCGGTCCGAAGGAGTTCGGCCGCACGGACTCGCCTGGGGTCGGTCCGAAGGAGTTCGGCCGCATGGACTCGCCTGGGGTCGGCCCGAAGGAGTTCGGCTGCACGGACTCGCCTGGGGTCGGTCCGAAGGAGTTCGGCCGTGGGGTTCGAAGGAGTTCGGCTGCATGGGTTCGTAGGAGAGTTCAGCTGAAGGGAAAACCTGGGAGGAGCTCGGATGGCCGAACGGGCGTCTGGGAGGAGTCCGTCTCCTGAAGAAGTCCAGCCGCTTGGAGTCCAAGGAGCTCGGCCGTCAGGAAGTTCGGCTGGCGGTGGGAGTTCGCCCTCTAAGCAGTTCGGCCGAGACCTTGGTGCAGGGGAGTTCGGCCTCTAAGCGGTTCGACCGTCTTAGGGGCTCGGCCTGGCGCCTGGCGCTGAAGCTCTTCAGCAGCTACTGGTTACATTGGGCTGAGCGTCGGGCCGGGCTTCGGCAGGAGCGGGATTTATCCCCAACAATAGCCCCCCCACTCCCGAGTTCAAGAATTGAAGGAAGGGAGTACCAAAACAGGCGACTGCCGAAGTCTTCTTCCAGACTCCGCATTGGTTGCAGCTGAAGCTCGGGGGGGGGTTTCATCCCCGGTCGATGTTTGGAGTTGAAGCGGGACTCATTTCCAGCCAAAATTGGTGAAGTCGTCGTTGAGGCCGGAGTCAATGTCGCCCCCCGTGGTCAGGGTCGGAGGTGACATCGCCTTCATCAACCGAAGTCGATCCGGGGGAGACCTCCTCTTTCGCAGTCAAGGTTATGATCGCTTGGGGGAGATCCCGTCTCCCGCTGATGCTGACACCGAAGTTGAAGCTGAGGTCCGAAGGAGACCTCGTCTTCTGTAGAGAAGCTTGCCGTAGACTCTGTGGCTAGGCCTTGAACCTTGCTCACGTTAGGACGGGGTTCTCCTCTTGTTCCTAACGGGCTGTGGGGGCACATCCGGACCGTCGTCCGAGCTTCTCCCCCATCCCGTCCTTCGTGAACGGGGTCTTCGACTTTGCTCACGCTAGGACGAGGTTCTCCTCCTGTTCCTAGCCGGCTGTGGGGGCACATGAGGACCGTCGTCCTCGCTTCTCCCCCCATCCCGTCCTTTGTGGACGGGGCCTTCGACTTTGCTCACGCTAGGACGAGGTCCTCCTCCTGTTCCTAGCCGGCTGTGGGGGCACATGAGGACCGTCGTCCTCGCTTCTCCCCCCATCCCGTCCTTTGTGGACGGGGCCTTCGACTTTGCTCACGCTAGGACGAGGTTCCTCCTCCTGTTCCTAGCCGGCTGTGGGGGCACATGAGGACCGTCGTCCTCGCTTCTCCCCCCATCCCGTCCTTTGTGGACGGGGCCTTCGACTTTGCTCACGCTAGGACGAGGTCCTCCTCCTGTTCCTAGCCGGCTGTGGGGGCACATGAGGACCGTCGTCCTCGCTTCTCCCCCCATCCCGTCCTTTGTGGACGGGGCCTTCCACTTTGCTCATGCTAGGACGAGGTTCTCCTCCTGTTCCTAGCCGGCTGTGGGGGCATTTCCGCTCGCTTTTTTTTCCAGTGACCTTGAAACGATAGTGTCGAGCAACGAGGTTTTATTAAGAGAAACTACTGGTAGTACATTCTCAGGTTTTCTGAGTTCCAAGGTCGGGGAAGCGCTAGTCCTCCGAGCTCCTTTAGGCGATAGGTGCCAGGTCGGATGACCTCTACCACTTCGTACGGACCTTCCCAATTTGGGACGAGCTTCCCTTGATTCTGGGGCTGGGAGACTGCTGCTCGTCGGAGCACTAAGTCCCCAACTCTGAACGCCTTGCTTTTGACTCTGGAATTGTGATACCGAGCCACCTTCCGCTGGTAGGCGGCCATTCGGATGCGGGCTACCTCCCTTCTTTCTTCCAGCAGGTCGAGGTTGGTTCTGAGGTCCTGGGAGTTGAATTGCTCGTTGAAGCCCACGATTCGAGCAGACGGGAGTTTGAGCTCGATCGGGATGACTGCCTCGGTGCCGAAGGCCAAGGCGAAGGGTGTCTCGCCGGTCGGTACCCTCTGTGTTGTTCGGTACGCCCAGAGAACGTGGTAGAGCTTCGTCTACCCAGGCCCCTTTTGCCCTGTCGAGCCTCGTCTTGAGGCCTTGCAGCAGGGTCCGATTAGGTCACTTCGGCTTCCCCATTGGCTTGCGGATGAGCCACCGATGTGAAGTGGTGGGAGACGTTTAGTCCTTCGCAGAACTCGGCAAACCGGGCTCCAGCGAACTGTCGCCCATTATCGGTTATGAGAGCTCGGGGCAGACCGAACCGGCAGATCAGCGTCTTCCAGACGAAGTCCTGCACCTTGGCCTCGGTGATCTTCGCTAGTGGTTCCGCCTCGACCCACTTGGTAAAGTAGTCGATCGCGACCAGGAGGAACTTCCGTTGTCCGGACGCTGTTGGGAAGGGGCCGAGGATGTCCATCCCCCACTGCGCGAAGGGCCAGGGTGCAGTGAGCGGAGTGAGTTCGGATGCCGGCTGCCTTTGCACGCTGGCGTTCTTCTGGCAGCGGTCACACCTCTTCACGTATTCCATGGAATCACGAAGTAGGGTCGGCCAGTAATACCCTTGCCGAAGCAGTTTTTGCGACAGGGATCTGGCTCCCGCGTGACTTCCGCAGAGCCCTTCGTGGACATCCTGTAGCGCGATGCAGGCTTCAGAGGGTCGGAGGCACCTCAGCAACGGGAGGGAGTACGACCTTTTGTATAACTTGCCCTCGTACAAGACGTAGCGGGAGGCTTGACTCCTGAGCTTCCGAGCTTCTCTCCGATCGCGGGGGAGAATCCCCTTCTTCGAGGTAGGCGGTTAGCGGATCAATCCAGCTGGGCTCGAAGTTCCGTCCGCAGGACGGCCGGAGGTTCTTCGGTGGTCGGGCGCTTCAGAGTTTCCAGAAACACCTCTTTTGGTAGTTCGGCCGAGGGCAGAGGTGGCCAACTTGGAGAGGAGGTCGGCCCTTGTATTCCCGGTCCTTGGGATGTGCCGAATGTCGAAGCTGTCGAAGGCTGGTATTAAGTTCTTCACCTTCCCGAGGTACATCACCATGCTTTCCTCCCGCGCCTCGTAGCTGCCGCCGACCTGACCGACCACCAACTGGGAATCGCTATAGACTTGAAGCCGACCCACCTTCAATTCCCTGGCTATCTGCAGCCCGGCTATCAGCGCTTCATACTCGGCCCCATTGTTGGTTGTGGGAAACTCGAAGCGCAATGCGTACTCGGTGACGATCCCCTCGGGGCTAACCAGGACCAGCCCAGCGCCGGCCCCGCTAGAGTTGGATGAGCCATCCACATGCAGAACCCAGGCGCCTTCAAGGAAGGTCGGCCCTTTCTTCAGGGAAGCTCGACCGCCACAGCTCGGCTTCGTCGGGGCCTGGTCTCCCACTGATGATAGTCTCGCTTGACTTCAAGCTCGGCTTCAACTGGTGCGGTGCACTCCAGCACGAAGTCCGCCAGTACCTGAGCCTTGATCGATGGCCTGGGCCGGTAATTGATGTCGAACTCCGTGAGCTCGATCGCCCATTTGGCAATTCTTCCTGAAGCGTCTGCGCGGTGGAGGACGGCTCTTAATGGTTGGTCCGTGAGGACCGTGATGGTATGCCCCTGAAAGTAAGGTCGGAGCTTCCTAGGCTGCGATCAGAAGACAGTAAATTAGTTTTTCTAACTTGGAGTACCTGGTTTCCGCGTCCCTCAAGGCTCGGCTCACGTAATAGACTGGTTGTTGCGCCTTCGCATCTTCTCCTGACCAAGGACAGCCGCCAGGGCCATTGGAGAGACAGCTAGGTATAGGAGCAGCCCTTCTCCAGGTTCGGGCTTTGCCAGCAGTGGAGGCGCGCCGAGGTAGTTTTTAAGCTCTTCGAATGCCTGTTTGCACTCCGCTGTCCAGCAAAAATCTTTCGATCGCCTGAGGACCTGGAAGAAAGGCAGGCACCGCTCAGGCCGACCTTGAGACAAAGCGGTTCAAGGACGCCACCTTCCCAGCCAGGCGCTGAACTTCCTTAATTGTCTTCGGGGCAGTCATCTCCTGGATGGCTCGGATTTTTTCGGGGTTTGCCTCGATTCCGCGTTTCGACACCAGGAATCCTAAAAATTTTCCGGAGGTCACGCCGAAGGCGCATTTGGTCGGGTTCAACTTCATCTTGTGCCTTCCTAAGTGCACCGAAAGTTTCTTCAAGGTCGGCGAGGTGGTCCGTCGAGGCTCGGCTTTTGACCAGCATGTCGTCCACGTACACCTCCATGTTGCGGCCGATCTGCCCCTTGAAGACCTTGTTGACCAAGCGCTGGTAAGGTGGCTCCTGCATTCTTGAGTCCGAAAGGCATGACCCTGTAACAATAGAGACCTCGGTCAGTAATAAAGGTGGTCTTTTCTTCATCCTCGGGCGCCATGCGTATCTGGTTATAACCAGAAAACGCGTCCATAAAAGTAAGGAGCTCGTGGCCCGAGGTTGCGTCCACCAGTTGATCGATCCTCGGCAGGGGGTAGCTGTCCTTTGGGCAGGCTTTGTTCAGCTTCTTGAAGTCGACGCACATCCTCCATTTGTTGTTTGCTTTTTTGACGAGGACCACGTTCGAGACCCAGGTCGGGTAGTTGACCTCCCGGATGAGTCCAGCTTCAAGGAGCTTATCCACTTCTTCGGCTACCGCCTTCTGTCTTTCTGGGGCTTGGCGGCGTAATTTTTCTCTGACGGGTCGGTGCCTTGGGTCGATGGCCAGCCGATGTTCTATGACATCGGCGTCGATCCCCGGTACATCCGCCGGGGCCCAGGCGAAGACGTCCGCATTCCTTCTGAGGAAAGGCGACGAGCTGTCCCTTGACCTCGGCCGCTAGGTTGGAGCCGATCCGCACCTCATGCCCCGGGTCTCCATCGCGTAAGGACACAGGGACGAGGTCTTCCGCAGGTTTGCCCCGTTCTTCAGTGAGGTCGTCGCGGACGTCCAGTCTGTCAACAAGGCAAGGGTCGGGCCGGTCTCCCTCGCGCAGGGCGATTGAGTAGCAGTACTTTGCCAGGGCTTGGTCTCCTCTGACTTCGCCGACTCCATGGCTCGTCGGGAATTTCACCTTTAAGTAGTAGGTTGACACTACCGCCCGCAGCGCGTTAAGGCCCGGTCGCCCAAGGATTGCATTATAGGCGGACGGGGTCCTTACGACAAAAAAGTCGATCCGCGCCATTGGCCGATTTTGGGGATCGGCCCGCCGTCACTGCCAAAGTCACCATGCCTTCGACCGGAACGGCGTGTCCAGCAAATCCCACCAGGGGGGAATTTACAGGTCCTAAGCGGGTGTCAGGTAGGGACATTTTCGAAGAAGGCATCGTAAAACAATATGTCCGCCGAACTTCCATTATCCACCAAGACGCGGCGTACATCATAATCAGCGACGTTTAAAGAGATTACAACCGCGTCGTTGTGCGGAAATCTGATCCCCTGGGCGTCTGCCTCGGTGAAGGTCACGGGCTCCGAGGTCCTCTGCCTCTTTGCCGATCCCTCGGGTTCGTCGGTCTTTCCCTGCTGCGGTCCTCCCGAGATGGTGTTAATGACGCCAAGAGACGGCCGGTCCTCCTGCCGATCTTCCCCAATCGGTGGCAACATTCTCGGCCGATCTTCCTGCTCTTTGGAGATCGTCTTCGCAGGAATCGGCCAAGCCTGCCCCGCCGGACCAGCTCCTCGATTTCGTCCTGGAGCTGGATGCACTCCTCGGTATCGTGACCGTGGTCACGGTGGTAAAGGCAGAACTTGTTGGGGTTGCGTTTTCTGGGATGGGAACGCATCCTCTCCGGCTCCGGAAGTCGTCCCTTGATCTCCAGCAGCACTTGAGCCTTCGGGGCGTTGAGGGGGGCGTAGCTGTGAAAACGCCGTCGGAGGGGAGAACCTTGGCGCGGGGAGGGACCTCGTCGCGAGGGAGAACCTCGGCGCCGGGGGGAACCCCGGCGTCGGGTGGGACTTCGGTGCCGAGGAGGACTTCGGCGCGTCTTTCCGTCGGTGGCTTCCCGCCCCCGAGCCTGAGGGTGGAGTCCGGGCACGCCCGCGACCAGGGGGAGTTCGGGAACGCGGCCAGGCTTCGGTGCGCTTTCTTTCCTCGGCAGGCCTTCCCGCTCTGCCTACTCGTCGCTTGTCGCGAGCTTCACCATCCTTGGCCTCGAAAGCCTCTTCTGCCCGGGCATAGCTTTCGGCCCGAGCTAGCATGTCAGCGAAGTCCCTGGGATATTTCTTCTCCAGGGAAAACAGCAGGTCGTTCTTCTGAAGGCCGCCCTTGAGGGCGGCCATAGCAACTGATTGGTCCAGGTTCCGGACTTCCAGCGCGGCAGTGTTGAACCGGGTGACGTAAGCCCGGATGGGTTCCCCCTCTTTTTGCCTAATGGCCAACAGGGAATCCGAGCCTCTGCGCGGCCGTTTGCTGCTGACGAAGTGGGCCGCGAATTGTTGACTCATTTGGTCAAACGACAGGATGGTGCCCGGCTTAAGCGCCGAGTACCAATTCCTAGCGGCTCCCTTGAGGGTAGAAGGGAAAGCCCGACACAAAATGGCATCAGGCGCGCCATGAAGTAACATCGTCGTCCTGAAGGCCTCCAAATGGTCGACCGGGTCGGTGGTCCCATCGTAGCTCTCGAAATGCGGGAACTTGAAGTTCGGTGGTACCTGTTCCTGCATAATTTTCTGTGAGAAGGGAGGATCAGTGCAAATATCGTTACCGCGGGAGGAAGGAGTACGACGAAGTTCTTCTATGCGCCGTCCCATCTCCATGAGCCTTTGGTCCAGGAAATCTTCGCGATCCTTAATCCCCAAGGTCTTCTCGCGGAAGGGGTGCGAAGCTTCTCCCTGGGTTGAGCCGCGGTCCGAGCAGGGGCTCTTTGCCGGCTGCCCCTCTCTCCCGAGGGCCGGAGGTTGGGTAGCCCACATCGGTCGCTCCTGGACTGGATTCCCGGGCTCCGGGGAACCCCGCGCCGGTCGAGTGGGCGCTGGACCTCGCGAATGCGTGGCTTGCACTGCCTGCACCGCCTCCGTAAGATCGCGGAACCTGCTGGGCAAGCAGGTCGAACCGCTCCGCATCTACCGCGAGTACGGAGCGGGCCCGCGTAGCCGGGGCCGGAGTGGGAGCGGACGGACCCGAACGGGATCGGGCCGCGGAGGCTGCCGACCTCCGGGTCGAGGTTCTTCTGGGAGGCATTTTTCTTTTCAGAAAAGGAATACTGAAGAGGGAGGAGAGAGATCCGGAGCAGGGGAGGGAAATCGTCGCCGAGCACTCCTTTAAGAACAAGGGAACCTCGAAGGTTCAGTCCCTTGTTCCCACAGACGGCGCCAATCTGTTGGTGCAGAAATCCGTCGCCGCCGGAGGTCGCCGCAATCGAGGCCGCTGGGCGCCGCCGGGGACCTGCAAAACGGAAGTCCCGTCCGGAACCGGTGGGGTGGTGGCTCCGGCAGGACCCTCCGACGGTCAAGTTAGCTTTCCGGCCAACAGTAATGGAGTGCTCGGAATGAGTTCCGGAGCTTAGAGAGGTGGAGGAAAGGCTTAGAGAGTCGAGAGTTCAGAGAGCTTAGCCTTAGTATGTCGGGAGGGGTCCTTTTATAGCGGAGCTTAGTTGATGGTGACGGCTGTGCCGTCTGGCAGAGAGTCGTCGGGCAGCATGGAGTTTGGTACGGAGAGGAAGGCGTCGTCCGGTAGGTCGTGGGAGCCATACCGGCGAGCAGTGGGCCGCATGGAGTCCGGTACGGAAAGGAAGGCGTCGTCCGGTAGGTCGTGGGAGCCATACCGGCGAGCAGTCGGCCACATGGAGTCCGGTACGGAGAGGAAGGCGTCGTCCGGTAGATCATGGGGGCCATACCGGCGAGCCGTGGGCCGCATGGAGTCCGGTACGGAGAAGGAAGGCGTCGTCCGGCCTTGCTGCAGGCGACGGTTCATCCAACGGAGTTTGGACTTGCAACGGAGTTCGGTCGAAGGGGAAGCTGGAGGAGTTCGTCTGGCTGAAGGGTCGGCCATCTGTAGAGTTCGGCCGCTGAGAGGCCCGAAAAAGCTCGGCTGGCCAATTGAAGGACTTCGGTTGCTAGTTGGTTCGTCAGGGCTCGCTGAGGAGTTCGGTCGCCTAGGGTCAGTCCGAAGGAGTTCGGCCGTGGGAAGTCCGAAGGAGTTCGGCCGTGGGGTCCGAAGGAGTTCGGCTGCATGGACTCGCCTGGGGTCGGTCCGAAGGAGTTCGGCCGCACGGACTCGCCTGGGGTCGGTCCGAAGGAGTTCGGCCGCATGGACTCGCCTGGGGTCGGCCCGAAGGAGTTCGGCTGCACGGACTCGCCTGGGGTCGGTCCGAAGGAGTTCGGCCGTGGGGTTCGAAGGAGTTCGGCTGCATGGGTTCGTAGGAGAGTTCAGCTGAAGGGAAAACCTGGGAGGAGCTCGGATGGCCGAACGGGCGTCTGGGAGGAGTCCGTCTCCTGAAGAAGTCCAGCCGCTTGGAGTCCAAGGAGCTCGGCCGTCAGGAAGTTCGGCTGGCGGTGGGAGTTCGCCCTCTAAGCAGTTCGGCCGAGACCTTGGTGCAGGGGAGTTCGGCCTCTAAGCGGTTCGACCGTCTTAGGGGCTCGGCCTGGCGCCTGGCGCTGAAGCTCTTCAGCAGCTACTGGTTACATTGGGCTGAGCGTCGGGCCGGGCTTCGGCAGGAGCGGGATTTATCCCCAACAGCATGAATTCGGGCGCTGCGCTTCTCGAGTTTGCCCTTATCTGGCTCTGTTGTAGGAGAAATCATATATTGTAGTTCTGAGGTTTGGGGCTTCCTTCCAGAGAGAGGAAGAAATCGGGCCATTTTTTCATTGGAAAGTTCCACCGCATGCATTTAAAATTCTAGAGAAGACTAATGCAACAGGTACCAGGGGGTTAGCCTTTTCGGACGTCACGTGCTTGGAGTTAGACTCCGATATAGGGGAGGTCCTTGGGCCCATTGGTTGATAGAGAAATAATATAAACCTTTAATATGAAATGGGCTCAAGTTTCTCGGATGCATAATAAAGAAATCCATTTTAAGTGTCAAGTCTGAGTAGGTTAGATAGATGGAGCCATAACTGAGCTCAAAAGTTATAATGGCTGTCGGCGCGAAACCAGGGCAAGAGCTTCATGTGATCACAGGCGTTGCTGTCCTTCGACGGTATAGCTTTGGGCTGTTCACCATGACATTGTCCAGGATCTAGTTGGCCCTTTTTTTTACGAGGCCAGTTTGAATTTGGCAATTAGTTTTTCCCCGCATCTGGCTTGGGCCGTCCATCTAGGATTTGGGCGCGTATCTATCACTGGTGGAGCTTCCCTGCTGCGGTGCCGGCCTTTTCTTAGGATCTGACGATGGCTGGTTATCTCCAAAACCATACCAAAACTCCCAGTCATCACCATCATCTTCTGTATTATCCTCAGAGGGAGGGAGAGGAATCTAAAGGAGACTGTTCTGAAACAAATTTGATATGAACTTGGACGGTGTAGGCAAGTGGACCTACTGCAACTTTGATTGTTTTAGGAATGTCTTCCACTTCTTCACAGTAAAACTCTAAGCCAAAGGATGTTAGATCTTTCCATTTGAGACATTTTTTGCTTACTCTAAGTAGAAGTCCAAAGGGAGCTATGATGGTTGCAACAGCCGATGAGTTTCAACATGTTAATGGGAGATTAAGTAGACTTGCACTTACCTTGAACTTTAATAGATGTGGTGAACCTCCTTTAAATCGGTCCCAGGGGTTTACTCGGAGGGTAAATCCATTATCTTTGATTGTGCCTCCAGTCGTAACGCAGAGCATAACCTCCTTAGACGAACAAGCAACGAAGAAGGTGTTCAATTCAGCAAGACTCTTTGTCGTCCAAGTACCTGTTGCATTGGCTTTGTTGCTTAAGGCGAATTGAACGTCGTCTTCTTTAATTTGTCTACCATATGCCTCAACAAATGCAGCTTGTTCAAGATACATTTCTATTTCCTCTGTTTCTTGGGAGATGCCTATGAAGATTTTTTGTGAAGATGGATTCGCTACAAATGTAGATGAACCTGGAGTTCTAGGGTTGGGCATCGGCTTTGTCTGATACCCTCTTGGGTAGGTTGGGTTGGTCTGCATTTGCTTTGGTGGGCTTTGGCGTTGCCTCTCCTCTTTCTTCTCTAGGATGATAGGAAAAGAGGACTTACATGATATCACTCTGTGTCTAAACTTCATACGGTGGAAACACTTGATGGTCTCCTGCAGTGTTTCGATGGTGGTTCTTCGGTTGCATGCATAGATTCTGCTGAAAGATGGTTCTTGCATACAACAGATAACCTGGCAAGAAAAAAGTGGCATGGGCCATAATTGTGCACCCATTGTGGTGAGGAAAATGAGATAATAGATCATTTGTTCGCAGTTTGTACATTCTCAAAGATGGTTTGGGACCACTTTGAAGCAATTTGGGTGATCAAAGATGACCTGTTAACAGTTAAAAAGCTTTGGACTCTCTGAAAGGAAAACACCATGGGCAAAGGGGAAAGAATGGTGATGGACTGTCTTATAGCCACAGCTTGTTGGGCTATATGGTTAGAGAGAAACCAAAGAGAAGCCACTTCTCCAGGCTTGGCCACTTGTCAGTCAAAAACTTAGACAACCCTCTATATGGCAAGCATGAAAGGTGGCCTCAATGGTATGCTGAGAAAGCTGGATGATAGGCTCAAAATAGTAGGTGGTGCAGTCTTAAGCAGGATGATTAACAACATAGGGTGATATAGTTTTCTTTGGCTCTCTTTCCTCAGGCCCTCGAAATCTAGGAACCCTGCTCCCTCCGTTTGTAACTAGCCATCACAGGTCTTTCCGGTTATGCTTTGGTTTCATGAAATGATGTCTCATGATCATTTCTGCAAGCCATTGATCTCATTCCTGCCATGATGTAAGAAACCTGCTTTGAGATAAACTGCTGGGTGGTGACCCTCTCATTTTATCAAAAAAAAATTAAACCACAAGGCATTAACAAATATTAAACAAGTCGGTGAAGAGCAATTGAATTTGGTAATGTTAAACCATCAAAGAGTAGTACTACCAAAAAAAAAAAACCATCAAAGAGTAGTAATGTTAAACCACAACGCATTCCAACAACACCCAAGCATCACTCACCCAAAGCATCCATGCTAGGGAGATATTCCTAGCTTTTTTCTCAACGCTTTTGGGGAAGGGAAGAAGTGGTACTCCAGCGTTTTTGGGAAAAGGGAAGGAAATTGTTTTGGCATGATTACCTAGGGTCTAATGCTTGGGAGAATAACTGAAACATAAAATCACTAGATGGAGCGCACTAGCCTTGTTGAGCACCATATCACTGCACTGTTTATTATAGAAAAAAAATTTTGGATTTCAAGTTTATATCAGATTGGATGGGGTATCCCCAAAACTAGTAATCAAAACAGATAGAGCTTTGGGCATAAATTTGGACCTGAACTTATGAATCCATCTTTTGGGTTGTGTCCATGTCCAAATAAGTGAGAAATTGAATGGTTTGCTGAGTTTTTAGTCGGATTAATTGGGTCTCAATCCTAGTCCAAAATGAGTCTACATCAAAAAATTAGTAAGAATGTGATAAAAGCGTCTTAGCATGAAAACACTTTGATTTGAAGACTTGAACCCAAATGGTCAAGAAACTGGGCTGACTGCACCAGATCCACAGAGTTCTGATACTATTGAGCTATAACGGCCATATCTTTTTCATCTGGTGTCGGAATCATTATATGATCCCAATTCAAAAAACTTTTTTTCAATCTTACGAGACAACTAGTTTCATAGTCTAATTCAATTATTTGACTGATCAATGAGAGCTTAAAAGATTCTACATGAGTTGGTCTATTAATTAGTCTTTTTCTATTTCGATTAGGATTCTTAGTTTGAGTTCCTGTCTAAGTCTACTAGAGTTATTTTATCTATAAATAAAGCCCTTAGGCCAATGTTATAATCAATTTATTTGAGTTATTAAATTAAAAACTCCAAAAGAGAGTTTCTTCTTCTTGTTTGCCATTTTCTTATTTTTGTGCGTCTTCTTTCTCTCTTTTGCAACAAACACCATGTAAGGCTGCATCAATTGGTATCAGAGCTTCACGATCCTTTGGTGGTGATTCTTTCCTATAGTCCAAATGGTGGATGGTGGTCATAAGAAGAACCAACTTGCGAATCAGGTGGCGGTTGAAATCATGTAGTGGGAATGGGACCTAATGATTGAGTGCAAAGATTTTAGAAGATAGGTGATGATCATACGTCTTGAGCAATTAGAATATTGGGATACAAGATCTGAGACTAAGCCAGATGATCGCCGATCTGAGGGAGATGCTTCAGATTTTGAGAACTTCTTTCATCAAGATATTCCTAACCGCTGGCGTAAAGGTCGTGGTGATTTTTTTGAATGATCAATCCGCTAGTTCGACTCCATTAGAGTAGATCTACCTGAATATTCGGATAGTCTATAAACGGAGGTGTTTCCTGATTAGCTGGACTAGATTGAGCATATTTAGGTTCCTAACAATAAGAAGGTAAAACTTGTCATCTTAAAATTAACAGGATGTACTTCTGCTTGGTGATAGTAATTGAAAAATCTAGGAGCAAAGAGGCAAGCCCAAAATTTAGGACTGGGAGAAGATGAAGAAGACATTGAGGGAGTAATTTTTGCCCTTCAACTATTGATAGATAATGATGTTGTCATTAAAACACCGTATTTATCAGTTTAATTCTAACTTCTTTAAATAATTAAAAACATATAGAAAATAGCAAGTCAGATCGAATCTACAGAGAAGGTAGTGATTTAATTTTGAAATCTTTGATTTTTTATAAAAAGAAAAGAAGAATTTTGAAATTAAAGTCAGAAAATAAAATTATAGAAATTAAATAATGCAGTAAAATAAACTTGGTACTAAGATCTACTATTTAGATCTTAGCATCTACTTGCAATAAAAATAAATTTATAATTAAAAGTAAATAGCATGAATTTAAAAAACATGAAAATAAATTGTATTAATTTAAAGTTTAAAATTTAAATACAAGAAATTAAAAAGAATATAAAGAAAAATAAAAACTAGAATTTAATTGTTCTTGATCTTGGATCGGTATTTGGGTAGAGATGACATAGAAGACAAACTCTACCTCTCGGCACCATCTACTTCAAAGCAACCATCAACCCAAGCTTGGCCTCTACCCAATGCCATAGCTTCCCCTTGATCGAAAATACTAAATTCTGGAGGCCTAGAGGTGTTTAAATAGATGCTAGAGAGAAGAAATCTTTTCTATTAACTGATATGGGACCAAAAAAAAGGTATTGGACACGTGTCTCATTTTAGAACCTCAATTCTACTCAATTTTGATGCTTGAATCTCGGTAAAGCCCTTCTGAAATCCACTAGATCGTCATTATTATTTTTGGGCCGTTAGATGGAGATCAAATAATCAAAAATTACCCAAATTTTCGCTATTAATTGCCTAGATCTGGTTAGAATTGATAATAGCCATTCGATCGAGCAATCGAGCAAATTAGAGCTGTTGGATTGTGTCAAAATCCTCTCTAAAATCCTTCTTCAGATCAGAAATGATGTTGACCATCCGATCATGTTGATGGAAGTTTTTGGACCATAAGATCGTAATCGAAAATTATCTGGGCCGTCGAATGGTTCCTGAGAGAGTTTTAAATCAAACTTGATTTCCTGAATCAATCTAGAATGAACATTAGCCATTGGATCTCGACCGGCAGCCTCCTAAACTATTGGATCATGCAACATTATTCTAATGGACCGCTGTGGACCAGACTGTATGAAGACTCCAACAAATTAGCGCATGTTTTTTTCCTAGAAATGATATTTTTGCCCTTGCACTCTGGTCCATGGTGAGTCGCATGATTTGTGACACCACGCTGCTGTCGCCTGGGCCGGGTAGGCGGTCTGGCTTGTGCTGGGCCTACAGGCGAATGAGGCCAGGTTTTTGGGTGAGCTAGTTAAACCAAACTGGCCCAGGTAGTTTTCTTTTTTTAATTTTTATTTTATTCTATTTTATTTTATTTTTTCTTTAAATCTCCATATCGCATTCATTTTTTATCAAATTTGCTTCATTTTAACCAAAAAAAATGAGCTCTATTTATTTACAATTATATTTCTTAAAAAAATAAAAATATTAATTTTTAAAAATAAAGATAAATTAATTCATAAATTTATATTTTCTTCTAGCAGCTTAGCATAAGCCTCTATAACTGACACCGAACCACCAGCAGAAGGTTGAGGAGTACCTGAAAGAGCAGGAGTGCTCACTCCTTCCATAGGCACCCTCGCAACCATGAGAGGGCCTCCCCCAACAGGAACTACATCAGCCGTGGTGACTTCTACAGCTTTAAAAGGAGGGGTGGTGTGCTTTTCTTCAATCACTTCTCTCTCTCTACTCTGCAGCCTCGACAATGGTGACCTTAGCCATGATAGTCCCGAGAGAAGGGGTTCAAATGATCCTCCTCTTCTTATTCCTCTTCTTCTTCTCCCTGGAAGGACCAGCACCGATCAACCCCTCCAGCTCCTCCTTGGAGAACATTAGACCTGCATAGGCACAGAAAAGTTAACGTGTTTTATCCTGCTGCTTTGGGGTCAAACAAATGTACACCTACACTCACCTCTAAGAGCTGGTCCTCTGAAGTACAGCTTCTTGAGGATAGCTTAACACAAAGCTCAGCATATGGTACACTACAAAAAAGCTGAGATACATCCGCATGAAAGATACATAGATAAAGGTCTAAAAAATATGAGGATATGCCTACACCCATGTTGGTACATGCATTTGCTTAAACGTGGATATATTCGGCATGGATGTAGCTTATACCCACATTATTTCTTTCCGTATGTATATCTCCTGCTTTACCCACGCAACATCTAACATAGGTGAGAGTATATACGTTGGTATAGACCTAGTGTATGCCCTCTTTTATTAAACATGGATAACTAAATACACACAAATCAAAATTCATGAGAGTTACCAAAGCATAAGTATAAATGAATCTCTACTATCAATAATAAAACATGAGTATATGATCAACTTTTAGACGTTATTATCCTATTTAATTTCACAACATGGATCACCTATAATAATAAATAAAAATAAAAATAGTACATTGGTAATTTATTTAAGCATTCTGTACTATTGAATAATATATGAAGACTAGTAGTTTCAAAGAGATGAAATAACTGTAAATAAATAATATTTATCATTGTATTAAAGAAAACTGAACATACATAGTAGTAGCCTCAAAAAAATTATCACAACAATCTTTTTAATTTTATCAAAATCCAAAGAATAAAAGCATACACCATTAGATGTCTAAATATAAAAAAAAGTAATCATTAGAACTCAAAATATAGAATATATAAGTTTCAACTGATCTCCTACACTTCATACATAAGTTCCAAGCTCACTTTTATTATACTAAAAAGAGAATAAAGTAAACTTGAATTAATGATATCAAATAGTTAATTTTGCAAAATCTGAGAGTTCAACAACCTATATGAAGTCATCAGCAAGACAATCCCTATCTTTTCTCGACACCATCCATCATATATATTCCCCACCTGAATCTATAAAAAAAAGAAAACATATATATATATATATATATATTATTTTAGAGCTTAAGTCACTATTAAAAAATATATATATATAGATACATACATAATCTTTCCACCAAATAATGTGAGTGTCCACAGCATGTTTTATTAAAGCTCGACTTTTATCCTTTACAAGCAATGGAGCATCAAGCTCAGTTGCATAAGAAACAAAAACCTTACAAGTTACATTTTCCAAACTCTTACCCCTAAAAAAATAAATACTAGATATATAAAATGAGAATCTAAGTAATATATATATACAAATTCTAGCCTTATAAACTAATTTTCGATACCTTGGTAAATTCAACTAACTCCAATCTATGTCCATAGCTATATATGTATCTAAAAAAAACACAAAAGATGAAAAATAAGTAAAGGATACTCGAATGAAATTTTTTGAAAGGCTAACATACAATGATCAATAACAATATTTACAAGTTCAAAGCATTAATAGTTAAGACTGAATGCAAAAGTTAATAAATAATATATCCACTAAGCAATAAAGAAAATATACACACAACACCTTATCCTAGAGTTATTCTCCATAATAAATTAAGAAATTAACTCAGAGAATATCAACATGAAATTTAAAAAAAAGGCACACAGAAGTTAGCTAATGACATGTTTTAAAGTAGTAGGGGTGTTAAAAGGTTCGATTTCCCATGAAGAAACCCTATCCGGTCATAGAGTATTTGTTGCTTCATCCCATTGCATCTAAAGTACAACCACATCAGAAAAAATAGTAAGCATAGAAGAAATTGATGTACATAGCAATTTAAGTTCATCAACCTTCATTGAGCTCCATTAGAATCCGTCTACTAAGAAAAAACATCTTCTACTCCAACTACAATCGTAGTAAACCTACCACAGAAGAATGGTGATTTTTACTAAACCAATAAATATGCAATCAATCAATCATAATAGACACAATTTCCTTCCTGCTTAGTCTTGAAAATAATTACTTAGAATAAAAAAAATTTCATTAAAAGGATGTAATTTGGTAGAAAAATAGAGCTAACCATTTCTCAAGAATGTTTTCACTTCAAATCTCTTTTTGAATCTCATCCCAACTATGAATCCATTCTTAACAGCTTCCAAGTATTTGTTAACACTAATGATGAACTGACTTATTTGATAAGATGGATGTCCGTCATAAATCTATGCAAATATGTCACATCAACTCACTAAAAAAAAAATAACAAAAATAATTGGAACAACTAGGCCTTCCAGTGACAAACTAAAGGAACATTTCCAATCTTGATTTGTAGCAGACGATGAATAGAGTACTAGTTGAAATAGCATGCGATGCAGTTGCAAACACTCCAAGATGTATACTTTGGCTTGATATCACTGATATTGGAATCATGCTTTGCTGCTTTGCGAGGTGCCTTACCCCACACACAATTCTCCACTCTCATCTTTATAGAAATGCATTCGACATCTGAGAACTAGCCTATTGCACTTGCCACACCCATAGGATGAAAAGAAAGCTGAGAATTCTTTCACCCTTACCTCAGGAAACAAACGCATCTCTAATGACCAATCTCTTAGATGTGACAAAGGTGCTCCATCCAATAGTAAGCAAGTGTCTCCAAGATTGATCTGAAATAAAAGACAAGAAATCCATAATATTTGGTAACAATAGAAAGAACCCAGACTTGCCGAATCTCAATAGTGGTTCTTATTATGAATTCAAATATTAGTAGTATTTAGCCCATAGTGAAACCTATGAAACTTCGATAAATACCTTTAAAGATATGTTTGAATTGCCATTCAAAATCATGGAAATCCTTAGCAACCAACTCTTGTGTTGGGGTTGGCTGCGACATGTCCTGAGAAGAGAAGGAAATACAGCAACCCGCTTAACCTACCACCTAAATAACCAAATATTCCAAATTGGATCACTAAAGCAAAGAGGGAAAATGGAGCTAACCAATGGAAGAAGGCACTCGGTGGCATGTCTTCGAAGAATGGAGAACCCTCCATGGGTGCTTGTGTCAGAGGCCGTTAGACTCTTACAGAAGGAACAGACCGTTAGCCTTCCAGCCTCAGGAGGAGATGGATTAAGGCTTGTACGCTCACTTTGCTATTAAAACCAAAGAAAAAAAAGGAGCATTTTTAAACTTCAAAAAAATATAACAAACAGGGCATAAATATCTAATTTGATAACCTAAATAATCAATAGAAGAAAAAAACATAAAATCAAATGTGCTCTGACATCTGGCTCTAGACGCAAAGTAATTTGAAAATAGACTTCATCTATTTCAGCTCGGGCTGTTGTGCATTAAAATCAAAATTTCATCATGCTGAACATCTTTTGGAAGCAAAAACAAAAGGAAAAGATTTGCCGATTGCTATATTTATTAATGAGAAAGGAGAGGAAAAACTCCACTGCTCTTCAAAATTCAGAAAAATTAAAAATATATATTTAAAAATATTTATATATACATAAAATTTTAAAAATAAAAATATGTCAACACATATTAAACTTGTATAAATATATTAAAGATATCTATGTACAAGGAATATTACTCCGAACAGCGAGAAAAACTAGTTGCTAGGGCTACGTGCCTCAACAAACAGCAACAATAAGTTCTAAATAAAATAAAAATCATTAACAACTAATTAAATAAATGGAATAAACAAACTAAATAAAGATTATGGTTATTTTTTTTAAAAAAAGTGCAAGCTTACCTTGGAGGCTGAGTGGGAGCGATGGAGCTGGAAGGAGGCGGCAGTCTCCGGAATGAGCTTCGGACTCCGCCCCTCCCGGCCGTACTTATCGACGACGATGGCGATTGCCTCCTCGATGCTGGCCCCTAGCCTCACCATCGCCCTCACTGGCCCCGGGCTCCCCTCCACAGTCACACTCACCACCACCTTCGTCTCCTACCACCACCACCCCAACCCTACTCCAATTAATTAACCACCCTCTCCCATCTCTCCAATCAATTACAAATTAATTAAAGATTGAACCAAATCAAATCTACACGATTGGAATTACCTAGCTCCGATGGATGTGGAGAAGAGGGCGAAGGAGATTGGAGAAATGGCAACGGCGAGAAGTCATCGAAACAGGTGTATGGCCGGGGAAGGAAACCCGCCTGTCCGATTTCTCTATGTGAACGATCTCCCATTCCTCTGCTGCTCGCCTCACCATCAGTGGCTTCGGGATGCAGTCGAACCATCCATAAAATCGGCTCCGAGGGGTTGATGCCTGAGGATCTTGACAGCCTTCCAGTGCTTCACCCAGCGGAGGGGCGTCGGAGTCCGGCGATGCACAGGGGGTTTGGGGCTTGCGAACAGCCGTCGGCCTCTCCAACCAGCACCAACTGCCAGAGTGCCGGGGCGCTGATGGGCTCCTTCTGACGTAGACATAGTAAAATTAAAGAACATGAGGAAGTAGAAGATTAAGGAAGAATGGCGTCGCAGCCGGGCGCCTGGGTCGAAGAACGGCAGAGTTATTAGAATGTCTTTAATCCTCTCCCCTGAAAAAAAGAGAACATACGATTAGAGCATATTGATTTGGGAGAAATAAACAGAGAGAACGGAGAGGAAGCGGGAAGCGGAGAGCAGAGAGAACAGATGATTGCCGCTGCTCTTCACCCGGAGAATAGAAAAAATAGGATTAGTCCATGTAAATTTGAGAATAGTTAAACAGAGAGAATGAAGATTTGAGTTAGTATATTTTTTAATAGATTTAGGTTATTCATATTTATATATTTAATTTACTCATATTTAATTATTAAAATATAAGATAAAAATTAATTATAGTATTTTTATATTTGACAAATATGAGTATATATAATTTTTTTTTTAAGAATTTACTTTTTTATCTACGTGTATATATATAAAAAGCATAGGTATATATATATATATATATGACCTTTTTATAATGGATGGTACCTTGAGCCACTTTAGCTCTTCAACCATCAACTCTTCTGCCTCGGATAGCTCTAGATGATCCAACAATGTAGATTTCTCTAGCCACCCTCACTCAATTGGAAACCCTCATGGAGTCGAGGATGATGCAAAGAAGAACTGGCACTTTCATTCATGAATGGAAGAAGGGCTAGAGGAAAGTTGGTGATACCTTTCTTAGGAGAAGCGTACTACCAATCTCTACCTCGAGGATGCATCTTCATTTGAAAAAATGATCAGAACATCCTCACATAAAGAGGTATTCTCCATAGCAGAAGGAAACAAAAGAATCTAACTATCATCCATCAGGCATTAGGGACGAGTTAGGTAGGATAGAGCCGATACCACCTCAGCAGTTTGATGGGAACCTCGATAATAGGAAGCCTCGGATTGGCCCTTAGGATCTTCTCGTAGAAGGCTACGTTGTTCCCTTATGAAGAAGTTTTCCTATCAAAGAGGTGGGTGCTTTAAGACTATA
Source organism: Cocos nucifera (assembly GCA_006176705.1). NCBI lineage: Eukaryota > Viridiplantae > Streptophyta > Magnoliopsida > Arecales > Arecaceae > Cocos > Cocos nucifera. The sequence continues at coordinate 289,380 of QRFJ01000239.1, read as the reverse complement.
CTACTAGGGATTCTATACTCTCTCTGGATCTGTCGAAGGTCATTTTTCTCTAAGATAGACTTGATGGTATCCTGACTCTAATGAACCTGAGATGCATCCAGGGCAGAACCCTCAAAGGCTGGAGCAAAAGACTTTGGATCAATGGATTCCTATCCCATGGGTTTATCTAAGAGAGAAGCCATGGAGATGAACAAGAAAAGGACCAAAAAAAGGAAAGAGGACAAGAAGGACAGACCTACTAGAAATCCTAAACCAAGAAAGGAAGAAGACAATGACGACTACAATAACGATCCTCCTTTTAGCAAGAGTGACTCTATTTTAGCAAGCATAAAGCAAGGTTAGTGGCGTGCACCTCTCTTGTGCCATTTATAGTGCCTCCTAATGGGAGTGGTGATTTGAATAAGCAGTCCAATTGGCATATGCATATCAACTCTCTACTAGATAATAAAATGCCATTCAGATTGCCACTATCAAAATGGCTACTCGTTGCATCGGAAAGCCCACATGCCATGATGCCCTCTCAAAAAATAGAGACGGATGCATGTCTCCCATAAATGCACACATTTAACCACCGTCTTGTGTTGTGGCCCTTCAAGGTATAGCTGTGGTGGTGCATGATGTCAAAACACCCTCTTTCGTCCGATCCTCCAGTCAAAGCACCCAAAATCAAGCCAACAACAGTCGAAGAACATGCCTCAGCATAGCGTCTCCCAAAAGACCCTTATCAGCATCGGCCTTAGAAGCATCAAAGCATGAGGAATTAGCATGCATTCAGATTGCTAACGCTATGGTAAATGCAGGAGTTCTCTCTACTCCTTTCATCTGAGCCAAAAAAAAATTCTTCAACCTTAGAAGTGGGGGGCAAGTGATATACCCTAAAACAAACTCCAATGAACCAATGATAGCCTGACATGTGTCCTTGGTGGAAGGTTTAGAGCAAATGCCCAGGCTTTGCCATATGATCTTTCAAAACCATGCTGGAGAAATTCTAAAGCCTTCTGCCCACAAAATGACAAGCGGCCCTGCCATTCGCCGCTCCACTCTCTCCTTCACTAAGTGAGATCCATGATCTTAATAACCTTAAGATGTGTGATCCATTATTTTCTGATAACTAGAGCATGTCTTCACGATCATTGCTCTCAACGAATGGCATATGTCCCTAAAGGTGATAGATACACTGTGTTCTTCTATAAATTTTTTTTCCGAAACCCTCTAGATAAGTGAAGACCTAACTTGCATACCTCTTCCCAGAGATGGACCCCATTCGTATTGGAATCTGGCTCTTCCATAAAGCTTTGAGTCATCCCTTCTCTAAATTCACCATTCTTTACCTACAATAAGCCATATTCCACTTCCCATTCTCCATTCCCCATCACCAACATTTCACTCTTCATACTCAACACTACCTCTCATTTTTATCTACAACTCAGACCTCTTTTATTTGCTTCTACGATAGACTGACTTAGGCATCAGAGGATCCACTATCGGGGAATCCTTCCAATGTGAGGATTTTTCTATCTTTGATGGTTTTGCAGGATCGGTTCGAGGGATCAACCAAGGATTTGGCATCGGCATTTAGCTCTGAAAATCTCAACGGGCTATCCTACGACCACTACTCTTTTCCTACTCTAGCTCAATAGCCTAAGCCAGCTCGGCTCCCTAGTGGCAACAGAAAATATAAAGTCTGCCTGGTTGTCTTTCTTATTATATTTATCTTTAGCAACATGCAAATACTCTCTAAGGTTGGCATGAGGGCATCTATGTTTGTATTTGATAGCCACTCTCATTTTGGTACCTGTTGCTTTTGTACTTGAGGGTAAGTTATGAGGACCCATGCGAATGTATATTCAGTCCCACATCAATTATTCACTGAAAAGATCTTAGATACTTATACATGACTAATGAACTCAAATAATACCTTCCGGCTAGCCATTTTAGGTAAGGTCCTAAGTTATTACAGATGATATTAAAGCAGATCCAGCTCATAACTTATGTAGATTAGGGGATACTGCAGTACAGGTTCATTAGGTTGACCATGGGCTGGTCGTGGTATTTATGAATAGATAGATGGATTTGATCCATAGTCTGATGAGGATGCCAGGGCTTAAATAGGAAAAGTATGTAACGACCAGTGAGAGATATATTTAGTCCCACATCTATTATTTGCTGGAAAGATCTTGCTTACTTATATAGGGCCAAGAAATTTAAATTATACCTTTTGGCTAATCTTTTTGGATGAGGCCTGAAGTTGTTACATAAGTATTCTTGCTTCCGTTACGTGAAATTCTTTTCCTTCTTATTTAGATTTGACTATTGAAGCTCTATATTTTCAAGGAAGAGAGCTCCACCACTCCCATTTATGGTGTGCTTCAAGATGTTCTTGTTTTATTTGGGTAAGTTTCTTAATTAGGTATCATATTAATGACCCTACCAACCAAATTCTCTGTCTCATTTTATATTACATTGCTATGGTCAATATTAATACTACTACCAGTATTACTATGATCATTACCACCATCATCACTACTACTATCATCACCACCACCACCACCAGCATCATCATCATCATCGAGAAGAAAATAGTGGCATAAACCCATATAATTTACTAAGGAAGAGAACAAGTCACATTGTCAATAATTCATTTTTGTGACTTCATGTTACTCTCTTCCTTTTCCCTTTTTCTTGGATAGTGGAAGAGAAAATTGTTTCATTAATTTTTATATATATGCCTAAATGTTGCAATTAGTTCTTTATTTGTTCATTTTATGTGTATAACTTTAATATATATGCCTTAAAATTCACCTGAAATTTATTCAAATTTCCTTCTTTCTACCTTTCATGCTGTCTTGTACAAAAGATTTTCACCACTAAAACTACAATTTCTTTGCATGCAATGATTATGTCTAGACAGCATACTTCTACTGTAGATATTTCCAAATATTTTCTTTATTCCTGCTTAAGGTTGCTTTGGAATCAATATTGGGCTGTGATTGGGACCTATTTATTGGATACATTTCATGATAACTAATTTTAAAAATCTATCCTTGTTTGAAAATAATTTAACATTCCTATGAAAATACTATCCATAATATGTGTCTGGCATTTTTCATCATTAAACAACCAATTAATTCAATCTAAGACAATTTTTTTGTTCAAAATTTCAGTCTAAGCTTTTCTATTTGTTAGCTTTGTTGCATGCACTGTCAGCTGCAACAATGAATTCTATTCTAGTGATTACTTTCATTTTGGCTGTTCTATTTATGGCTTGCCTCATTCATTCATATGTTGCTATGACAATTTTGAAAAATAGAAAGCTTTTCAAGTGGGAACTTTTAGAAGAAAAAAAGCTTTTTTTCTTCGATAAGGGAGATAATAATCTTGACCTCAATTAAAGATGCCAATTTTTTGGCTTAAATATAGGGTTTCACCCAAGCCAACACTATCACACAGATTCGATGGATCTAACCCGAGCTCCAACCAAAATGCTAGTATATCAAGATTTCTTAAGAGAATCCTATATGTGGATCACAATGGATTGGATGTGTTAGGTTGAAATTGGTCAAGTTGGATTGATCCTAGTATGCACCAAATGATGAAATTTGCCTCAATCAATAGGCCCATGGAACCAAGATTTCATCCCGATCAAGATCTCAGTTTGTATCAATATTGTGTATCTACCAATATGATCTATGTAAATATATTTAAGTCTTGACCACATTATCTTGGGTGATATAATATATATACTTAAGATTGATATTTTTAATCACTTTATTTCCCTAAATATATTTTTTATTAATTAATTTTGAAAGTAATATTTATATAGTTTTTAATCTAGATTACCCATATTGTAGAGATATCAATGTCTTGTTCCAAAAATATTAACTGACATCTTAAAAAAATTTGGTTGTCGAGATATTTTTTAATCTTAATAAGTGTTGTATTGGGATTTAAAAACCTTGCACTATAAAAAATCAGACTATTAGTGATGGCTAACTATCATCGCTAATAGTCCATCCACCATCGCTAATAGTCTTGCTATCGCTAATACCATCATAAAAGCTAATTTAAAAAATTATTATCACTAATTATCATTGTTAGTAATGAAAAATCTAGCCGTCACTAATAAGACTATTAGAGATAGTTCTAGAGATAAAAAAATTTCATCGCTAATTATATTTTAATATTTAAATTATTTTTTTAAAAAAAATTAAAAAATATTCATGATAGTAGCTTTATGACTAATATCATCGCTAATAATTATTAGCAACCAAAATTATCATTGCTAATATCATCTCTAATTTTTTAATTTTTAAATAAAATAAAAGTATATTTTAGAAAATATTAGTGATAGCATCTTCGTGGCTAATGCCATCATTAATAATTATTAGCGACCAAAAATATCATCGCTAATGCTCTTATTTTAATTTTCAAATAAAATAAAAATTATTTTAGAAAATATTGGCTATGGTAATTTGGTCTCTAATGCCATCATCAATAGTTATTAATGATAATAATTACCATCGCTAATACCGATGCTAATAGTTAATTTTATTTTTTTAAAAATAATAATAATAATATTTTTTAAAATTTATTTTAATTAAGCATAATGAATTATAATTCATAATACCTATTATAATTAAAATTTAAAGATAATATAACAATGAAAAATTAAAAACTAATTATATTATATTAAAAATATAAATTATATAATTTTTTTATAAGTAATATTAAAAAAATATAATAAATAAAAAGAATTAGGTTTGATTCTCATCATCATCTGCCTCCTCCTCCTGCTTCTCTCTAGCAGCTGACGGATGAGAGCCAGATATCCCAGCATCTTGTAATGAAAAAAATAAAATAATATTAGTAAGTTTTAATATAAAGGCATATATTTCGATACACTCCTTCGACTCTTGAATAGATTATTCTTGCATGCTTCATTCGATGATATAGAGCTTTAGACATCTCTGACCCATCGATTGGATGGTTAGATTAAATTCTTAGCCTGTAGATCTCCTTTCCAGATTCGAATCTAAATATATGAAGCTTCTAAATATAAAAACTTAAAATAAGTAAAAAAATTTAATAATATAATTACTTGATGTGATGACTAGAATGACAAGTCCAGTTGGTCGCGCAGCTGTGGATCCTAAAGAAGCTTTATGACCATATCGTGGATTGTATCCAAGAGGCTCTAAGATCGCTAGCTCAGAAGCCTCTATACAATCTTCTCCATGTGTGCATTGCCCCAAGTCTGGAGTGTCGAGGCTTGTGAGGATGTCGAAAGATATCATGATGGTGAAGGGTCAAAATTATGGTCGAATTCTATGACCTAGCTCCTACTTACCCCTCCTTTAGTGGTGCTGAGCCATCCCTCAAGGTCAAGGGAGATTGAGAAGATGGATTATTATCGTACCTCTCAGCAAAGTACGTCGCATAATGCATTTGCACAGTTCAAAAATATATTAGTTCTAATATAAAAATCAGATCAAGTAATAACTTAATTAGTAAATAAAGTTTGAATTTCTCATCATGATCTATTGCAGTGTAGAATCTAAATAGTCACCCCAATCCTCCTAGATTGGTGTGTAGCCTGCCATAACTGCAACTGATCTGATGGACGATCTAGCTATCACATCTATAATAAATAAATAATAAAATAAAATTAATAAAAATATGCATATAAGAGTTTTTATAGTTCTAGTGAAAAGCTTTAGTATTGATTTTTTACTAGTCTGTCACCTACAACATGTATGCTGACTAAGCCGCCTGTGTGCCTGATAGATCCTGCTGGGTTGCTCGGCTCTATTGGGCCCTCTGCTGCCTACTGAAGTACTTCTCATTATTCCACTGGTTGCAGAAAGCCTACCATATATTCGCCCGCATCCAGTGCTCCATAAAGGACCTTCAGTTTGATGGTAACTAAAAATCGGAGTACTGGATGGCGAACTGACTAAGACTATAGAGGCCATCTTGGAGCCTCCATATGGCCACCTTCTCGAAGATTTGATAGTCAATCTTCTCATCTTGGAGAGTCTCGAATTGATAGTACTCCCGTAAGATAGAAACAAGCATGTATCAATATATAATTAAAATACCAATGTATCCAATATTTAAAAATTAAACTAGTTTTAACTTACTAAAAATATCTCCCAAGCTACATCACGAGCTCTCGATAGTCAACTCAAGAAATCATTCACCGATCCTAGCAACAATTAGCATATGATCCCAGTAACGACATGAGATGTTGAAGGCTCTCTAAATATACTACAAAATTAATTTCGAAGAATAAATATTAACTTTAAAATTACTAAATTCTAAATATATTAATTGAGCATGCAGTATTTACGAGCGACTCTGGATATGGATGATCTGCCTATCCTCCAATCGAGTCAGAGGTGCCATGAGCCGAGTGGGTCCTCAACCATAGTGCTATATCTGAGAGCTGACGATTGCTACTGCATGCAATTGTACGGTCACTGGTGACCCCCTATTCTCTGAACCTGAGCATAAAAAAATTAATACAAAAAGTATTATATTAGTTAACAAATAATAAAAAAATATAAATGAGAATATATAAAGTATTAGAGCTTACCATCTAATGTGAGAGGTATAGAATCATGAGAGTAGGCCGCATGATTGCTCTCTCCTCAAGAGCTCTATCCTCAGCTGGCGTGGCTCCAGTCTTTAGAAGATATGATCTATGCTCTCTAAAAATAAAAATAAATAAATTTATCAAATTAATTATATATAATTATGGATGGCAATGCAAGATTTGAAATGATGCAAGACAAGTAATTAAAATGATTCAAAAATAATATACTTAGCACTATTCATCGATCTTTTCAGATGTTTGGAATCCTTTGGAATCTTCTTCCTCTTCTTTTACCTCTTCCTCTTCTTCTCTCTCTTCCTGGAGAGAATTGTCCTTTAAAACAATCTCAATTAGATCTACCTCCTTATGTTGGCCATCTTCAAGTAGGAGAATTTTTGGAGCATCTAATTCTACATCATCGAAGGATTGATGTGTTAGATATATGTGCCCTAGAAGCCAGAATTGGCTGACACTTGTAATACACTTCTAGGGGCAAAATTATAATTTTGACTATAATCAATAAAATGGGTTATTTTCTATCACATCTGTGTATTTAGTGTCTGTGATACATCCTTTGAGTTAATGGTAATGATAATTCATATTTTTAAGAGTTGAAAATTTAAGACATGAATAATCATTATTAACTCATAAACAGCTCCCGACCATAGGATCATCACGAGGATGGTGATTGATCTGGAAGGTTGGTGTACGATCGCTTCTCTTTAGTAGATGAGTCTTGAGTCTATGGTGTGGAGACACCGAAGCGAAAGTACAGGTACTCGTTAAAGAACGAGGACACTGAGCGTGACCACCTCGAGTAGTCATTAGGAAGTCTACCTTCTCGTCAATGACTGACTCGATGCTGCAGTAGTGTGTCTGGTTCTTTGACCTGAGATGCATCGGCAGTTCACCTTGAGGGTGTTATAGTTTGACTACACCATTACTCGGTCTCCTAGCCATATGGAACCCTGAGGTGTATGTTGGCTATAGCATGTTCATTGTAGGAACTGGATTGCATCAAGATGGGAATCTATCTACCTCGGTGGTAGAGGAGCAGCCCTATGATAATCATGAGAATCAAGTCCTGAAGCCCATGGCCATGGCAGAGTGAAATAATAGAAAGAGTTTCTATTTAGATTTTCACATTGGACTCGAATCGAATGATTACATCATATGACAGAGACTAGGGTTTGACGAGTTCACCTTAACCCTAATCTGATCGGGGCTCAAGATAGAAGAACTTAATCACACAGGTAGCTGCACCAAGAGGTTCGCATTCAGCTCTGATGGGTTGCCACCATATACTGCTAGGTGTCACTGGTGGATTTTGGGAGCAATTAGAATGATTTAGATGATCGATCATTCTAGCTGTTCGAATCAGAAGAGTTCTGATCCATCGAAAGGAGTTTCGATGATGTCTATGATAGAGATCATGACATATCCCATTACCATACAGAACTGAACCTAACTGGGTCACACAAACAAGGGTTTGAATCTGGTGATCATCAATTGAACTGATCTAGTTCAATTGATCTGAATGAGATTCAATTAGGTTCAAGGAAATCGTGCTAGCACTCGATTGAACCTAACGTTCTTCTTTTACTATCATAAATAAGTTGTCCTGACTGAGCCAAAGGAGTTTGTGCTCAATCAGAGGCCTTCATATGGTCTGAACTGGAGGTTGTCCAAGTCAGAGAAGGTTGTCTTATTTTATAAGACATTACCTGCCATTTTTGGTCACCTGCCATTTCTTGGTTCCTTTGACTTTGGTCAAAAGTCTGACCTTTGACTGGTCAAATGTTGACCATTGACACTTTGACTTTTGACCACATGTCATGCACCTATTGGAGAGCTGGTGGGGGCCTGTCCCCCTGCCAGAACCTGGCAAGGAGGAAGGGCGCACGCCACCCTAGGCGTGCGCCCAAGTTGGAGGCGCCTAGGAGTCCTTGTTGGACAAGGACTCCACCTCCCTTTTGGATTCCAATCAGAGTTCTACTAAGAATCCAGTTTGACTGGTCTTAGGCGCCCTCTAAGGAGGAATCCAGGGGTCTCTATTCCAACCAATCAGATTTAGATCTGATTTCACAAAGGGTTGTGATTGGTTGGGAGGAAGAGGAGTTGGATCACAAGCTTAGTCTATAAATAAGACCCTGCGCCCAACTCAGATTCGAATGCAATTAGAATAGAGATTTCCCATGCCCCAAGGCTGCCTCTCCCCTCCTTCCTCCATGCCATAAACTTCTCCTCCTTCTCCTCTCCACGTCCAAAAGAGTTTTGGACTTAGGTTGGTGCGATTCCAGATCAAAAGAAAGGCGATCAAAAGCAAGAAGGCTGCGCTGCTGCAAAGGACGACTGCTGATCTTCAAAAGGAGTTTTGAAGATCCTCCAGATCAGATCCAGATCTAATTTTTGGAGGTGTGATAGAGAAGAAGAGGATCTCCAGATCCAACCCGAGTGGATACCGGTAGAGGCCAGGCGCTTGCGTGGCTAGATCCAGAACCTTCCGCTGCAATCAGGATCATCTACAGGGTAATAGGATTACCCAAATCAGGTAAATTAAATTTGATTTAATTTATCTTATTTTATTTTATTTATTAAAATAATAAGAATCAGATCTGAAACATATCAAGATCTGATTGGGATCAAGAGAAAAATTTTTGAAATATATCTCTTGATCTGATCAGATCTGGACGAACCTGGACCGGGAAATCAGGATTTCCCTTCAACTGGTATCAGAGCCATGGTTCTAAATTGTTTAGATCTGATTTTAATTTTATTTTAATTAGAAAATAAAGTGATTTCAGATGTCACATGAGATGTGATCAGATCTGAAATCAGAAAAATTAAAATTAAATGATTTGGATCTAAGATTAAGAAGATATGCATGACTAGTTCTAGAATAGAATAGTTCTATAGAATAGTTTTGCATGTCTTTGATTTAATCTGATTAAATCATATTTTAGATCTTCTTATTTACTATTTTCTTGATATTATAAGTGTTATAATAACATCTGATAAAATAGCAAATAAAAATTATTTAATTTTAAATATCATATGAGATATGATTGATGCATGTCTAGACTAGTTGTAGAATAGTTCTACATAATTGTCTAGATTAGAATTTATTTTGATTAGATCAATTTAAATCTAATTTTTTAGATTATTATGAGATAATTTAGATCTGAAAATATGCATGATTTGATACATGAGATGTATGCAAAATATGCCATTGATTAGATCTAAATTTGTATATGAGATATATGATATAGATCTATAACTGTTTTGTAGATTTACATGTTCCTGATTAAGGCGTTCCTCTTGGCCGTCCGGTCATAAGAACGAAGAAGGGTTTAAAGGCCCTCTCTTCCCATTCGATGGGGTGTTCTTATGACGTGTAGGGGTGCTGCGTGTTCGTCCTTAATCAGAAACCCAAAACTTACTTTCTGCAAAACCCTAGATCCTGAAACCCTAGGATTTATTGTGCATATTTTGTTTATGAACCCAACTTAATTAAGAATTAAGTTTATGGAATATTAATTAGGTCTAAAATTGAGAATTTCAGATCTAAGACATATTCATAATACTGGGTTCGGGCTTGGGTAGCTCAATTAGGTCTAAGCGGTTGATCAAACCGAATCAAGAGTTGGTTAGATGGGATCAACAATGCTTAAATTGACCAGCCTAATAGGATTAAGTCTGGGTCAAGATCGAGTCACGATCAAGCAAGACCTAATTAGGCTCAGAGGTTAGAGTCTGGATTGTAGGCTAACCCAATTGGTTCTGACTCAACAATTTGGTGTCTAAGGTAAGTTTGGCACAGACGACCGACTGGTTTTTAATTGGAAGCTACTCGACCTGAATGCGTTCTTGTACGAGTTAATGGCATATTCCTTCCACCGGTCTCACTTACCTGGCCATATCTGTTGACACAGTTCTGATCTGAGGTGGTCAATAATCCGAGCTAACCCATGCCACTAGGTTAGTCATAATTGTTATGACTAAGCCAAGTCTAGTTTAATGAGACCTGAATCAATTCTCCCTAAGAAAAGATTAAGTCTGAGGTCTTCCACCATTGTAGATGTGCGGGCCCTTCCCGGGGTTGATTGTTCTCGGCTGGATACAGTGGCTCAGTTGCACCGGGAAGATGCAACCATGTCTATTAGGCATTGGATGCTATGGGCTGGAGGATGAGTTGGGCTCAATATTTCGGATACGGTGAGAGACCCAATTAGGAACCCAGTCTATGCAAATGGTGGGTCTGACTTAACTAAGGAGTGGATCAATATTCCGGATACGGTGAGATTCATGAATTAGAGACCAAGTTTGGGTGCACCATGATTAGAGAATCATTGAACAAGAGTTGTTCACTCATTGGCTAACCCATCACCAATAACTGTTAGGTGAGGTGATGAGTCAGTTGGTGAGACCGCACCACCCACTAGAAATCATCAATCGTGGAGATTTTCGCATCTCTACAGAGGGAGTGTAGGGATCCGAGAAAATAGTGGGAGCTAATTTGTTTAAAAATAAAATCCCTAAATAAATTGGTCAAGTCAAAATTACAGTATCTAACTAGAATCTTTGACTCTCTACAGGAAAATGTCTGCGTCCAACCCACTGGCACGTATCCTAGACACACATAGACTGACTGGACCCAATTATAAAGATTGGCTCAGGAACTACAAAATTATTTTGGGTTCAGAGAAGTTAACACATGTTTTGGACCAGGACCCTCCCACCTTACCAGCTCGTCCATCCACTGAACAGAGAGCGTCTCTGGAAAAATGGATTGACGAAGACAATAAGGCCAGATACTACATGTTGGGCTCGATGTCTGATGAGCTCCAGCGCCAACATGAAGATATCGGGACTGCTCGCCAAATGTTGGCTCACCTGCAGGAGATGTTTGGTGAACAGAGTCGCGCAGCCAAATATCAAGTCACAAAATGACTTTTTAAGGCTAAGATGCGTGATGGGCAGTCAGTCCAAGATCACTGTCTGACAATGATCAAGGACATGGAAGAGCTTGAGAAGCTCGGTGTGAAGTTGGACTTGGATCTGCAGAACGATATTATTCTGCAATCCTTGACTGATGCATATGGGCAATTCATCATGAATTACCACATGCATAAACTTCAAAATTCCTTGGCCGAGTTAATGAATATGCTGGTTACCGCTGAGCTTTCTATGAAAGGTTCTAAAGGCTCAGTTCTTGCTATGGAACGGACTTCTTCCAAAAGAAAGTCTTATGGAAAGAAAAAGAAGTCTGTGAAAAAGCAAAAGGTGGAAGGATCAAAGAAGAAGAAGGCAGAATCGAAGAAAAAGGCCGATGGCAAAGGAAAGTGTTTCCATTGCAACAGCGACGGCCATTGGAAGCGGAACTGCCCTACTTACCTGGCCACCCTGAAGAACAAGAAGGAAGGTCCTTCTGGAGGTATGCTCGTTATTGAGTCTAACCTTACGGTTTCTTCTGCATCCAGTTGGGTGCTTGACTCTGGTTCTAGTGCTCATCTGTGCACTTCTATGCAGGGTCTTGAGGATAGCAGGAGGCTGAGGGATGGAGACATGATCCTACGCATCGGTAATGGAGCAAGAGTTGCTGCAGTAGCCGTGGGAACATACCCTCTTCGATTACCATCTGGTTTAGACTTAGTTTTAAAAGACTGTTATTATGTGCCTGCAGCTAGCAGGAATTTGATTTCTGTTTCATGCTTAGCACAAGAAGGTTATGTGATCACCTTCTTTAAGGACCATTGTAACATTCTTTATGAAAGAAATAAAATTGCAAATGGTTTCCTTGTTAATGGTCTTTATCAGCTTGCATATTGATGTACCTATTCTTAACTATCGAGCAAAACGTGAATGCCAAACGACCTAGGGATAGTCCAAACGACAGATATCTATGGCACCTGAGATTAGGTCATATAGCAGAAGATAGGATTAACAAATTGGAGAAAAATGGGCTATTGAGTCCATTGACTTTTGAGTCATATCCAACTTGTGAATCTTGTCTTCAAGGCAAAATGACTAAACTCCCTTTTGTTGGACATGGGGAGAGGGCCACAGATCTCCTTGCCCTAGTACATACTGATGTGTGCGGCCCATTCGATGTGCCGGCTAGAGGCAATTTTGTCTACTTCATTACCTTTACCGATGATCTGTCTAGGTATGGGTATGTGTATCTTATGAGACATAAGTCTGAAGCTTTTGAAAAGTTCAAAGAATTCAGACATGAAGTAGAAAAACAAACTGGAAAAACCCATTAAGGTTCTTCGATCAGATCGAGGAGGTGAATACCTTAGCCGGGAATTCCTAGACTATCTTAAGGAAAATGGCATAGTCTCTCAATGGACTCCACCAGGAACACCTCAACTCAACGGGGTTTCAGAACGGAGAAATCGGACTCTATTAGATATGGTTCGATCCATGATGAGCTTCACAGACCTCCCTGATTTCCTTTGGGGACATTCATTATTAACTTCAATTTATCTACTGAATAGGGTTCCCTCTAAAACCGTTCCTACCACACCGTATGAGATATGGCACGGTAAGAAACCAAGTCTGAGTCATCTCAGAATTTGGGGTTGTCCGGCTCATGTCAAAAGACAACAAGCGGACAAGTTAGAGTTTAGGTCCTTCAGAGCTCGATTCATAGGATATCCTAAAGAGTCATTAGGATACTATTTCTACATTCCAGAAGACCACAATGTGATTGTGAGTCGACATGCCATATTTCTTGAAAAATAGTTTATTCAAGATAGTGGCATTGGAAAGCAGATTAAGCTTGATGAGAAAGTCTCACAAGTGGAAAGAGCTAAGGACCAATTGGAACCAAATCAGGTTGAGCCAATAAGAACACTACCTCCTCCACCTCGTAGATCGGAAAGAGTTTTCCCGTCCCCCTGAAAGATACTTAGGTATTATTTCAGAGGACGTAGAGGAAATGTTCCTCATAGGTAATGGTGCTCATGGTGATGATCCCAAAACCTACAACGAGGCGATATCAGATATCGACTCCGAGAAATGGCTTGAGGCAATGAAGTCAGAGATCGACTCGATGCACTCAAACCAAGTCTGGACCTTGGTAGATCCACCAGAAGGTATAGTACCTATTGGGTGTAAATGGATCTTCAAGAGAAAGATTGGTGCAGATGAGGAATGTGGAGACATTCAAGGCTAGACTGGTGGCAAAAGGTTATAGTCAACGCGAAGGCATTGACTATCAGGATACCTTTTCCCCAGGTAGCTATGCTAAAATCCATCCGCACATTGCTTGCTGTTGCAGCCTATTTCGATTATGAAATATGGCAAATGGACGTGAAAACGGCATTCCTAAATGGATATCTTGAGGAAGATATCTATATGGAACAGCCGCTAGGTTTCACATCCAGTGATACTGATCACAAGGTTTGCAAGCTGCAAAGGTCCATATATGGACTTAAGCAAGCATCTCGGAGCTGGAACACTCGTTTCAATGATGTGATCAAAAAGTTTGGTTTCATCAAAAATGAAGAGGAACCATGTGTTTTCAAAAGGGTCAGTGGGAGCGCTGTTGTCTTCCTCGTATTGTACGTGGATGACATCCTCCTTATTGGGAATGATATTCCCATGTTGACATCAGTCAAGATGTGGTTGTCCAAGGAATTCTCCATGAAAGACCTAGGTGAAGCATCCTTTATTCTAGGAATTAAGGTCTATAGGGATAGACCGAATAGGATGCTAGGACTTTCACAGAAGATGTACATAGAGGAAGTACTAAAGAGGTTTAGTATGGAAAACTCTAAGAGGGGATTAATATCCCTTCAGACATGGTATTCATCTTTCCAAGAAGATGTGCCCCAGCACACCTGAGGAAATAGAACGCATGAGCAAGATCCCTTATGCTTCTGCAATAGGGAGCCTCATGTATGCCATGCTATGTACACGACCTGATATAGCCCATGCTGTGAGTGTCACAAGCAGATATCAGTCAAATCCAGGTGAAGAACACTGGACTTCTGTGAAATGTATCCTTAAGTACTTGAGAAGAACTAAGGATATGATGTTGGTCTTTGGTAATGGAGAACTCCAAGTTCAAGGATACACAGACTCGGACTTCATGTCTGATATAGATGATCGAAAGTCGACATCTGGAAGTCTGTTTGTGTGCAATGGTGGAGCTGTCAGCTGGAAGAGTTCCAAGCAAACTGTGATAGCAGATTCCACCATGGAAGCAGAATATATAGCTGCATCAGAGGCTGCAAAGGAAGCGTTCTGGTACAAGAAGTTTGCTGCAGAAATTGGAGTAATGCCATCAGATGCCATTCCTCTTTACTGCGACAACAATGGCGCCATAGCCCTTGCTAAGGAGCCGAGGTCTCACCAGAAGTCCAAGCACATTGAGCGGCGATATCATCTCATCCGCGATTACCTTGAGAAAGGTTACGTTGAGGTCAAGAGAGTCAACTCCGCAGATAATGTGGCAGACCCACTTACAAAGCCGTTGGGCCAACAGAAGATCGAAGCCCACCTTGAGAAGATGGGACTTAGACTTGTAGCCAATTGGCTTTAGGACAAGTGGGAGATTGTTAGATATATGTGCCCTAGAAGCCAGAATTGGCTGACACTTGTAATACACTTCTAGGGGCAAAATTATAATTTTGACTATAATCAATAAAATGGGTTATTTTCTATCACACCTATGTGTATTTAGTGTCTGTGATACATCCTTTGAGTTAATGGTAATGATAATTCATATTTTCAAGAGTTGAAAATTTAAGACATGAATAATCATTATTAACTCATAAACAGCTCCCGACCATAGGATCATCACGAGGATGGTGATTGATCCGGAAGGTTGGTGTACGATCGCTTCTCTTTAGTAGATGAGTCTTGAGTCTACGGTGTGGAGACACCGGAGCGAGAAGTACAGGTACTCGTTAGAGAACGAGGGCACTGAGCGTGACCACCTCGAGTAGTCATTAGGAAGTCTACCTTCTCGTCAATGACTGACTCGATGCTGCAGTAGTGTGTCTGGTTCTTTGACCTGAGATGCATCGGCAGTTCACCTTGAGGGTGTTATAGTTTGACTACACCATTACTCGGTCTCCTAGCCATATGGAACCCTGAGGTGTATGTTGGCTATAGCATGTTCATTGTAGGAACTGGATTGCATCAAGATGGGATCTATCTACCTCGGTGGTAGAGGAGCAGCCCTATGATAATCATGAGAATCAAGTCCTGAAGCCCATGGCCATGGCAGAGTGAAATAATAGAAAGAGTTTCTATTTAGATTTTCACATTGGACTCGAATCGAATGATTATATCATATGACAGAGACTAGGGTTTGACGAGTTTACCTTAACCCTAATCTGATCGGGGCTCAAGATAGAAGAACTTAATCACACAGGTAGCTGCACCAAGAGGTTCGCATTCAGCTCTGATGGATTGCCACATATACTGCTAGGTGTCACTGGTGGAATTTTGGGAGCAATTAGAATGATTTAGATGATCATGTCATTTAGCTGTCGCGAAATCAGAAGATTCTGATCCATCGAAAAGGAGTTTCGATGATGTTCTAGAAGAGATCATGACATATCCCATTACCGATACAGAACTGACCTAACTGGGTCACAACACAAATAAGGGTTGAAATCTGGGTGACATCAAATTGAACTAATCTTAGTTCAATTGATCTGAATGAGATCATTAGGTTCAAGGAATCATGGCTAGCACTCGATTGAACCCTAACGTTCTTCTTTTATATCACAAATAAGTTATCCTGACTGAGCCAAAGGAGTTTGTGCTCAATCAGAGCCATATCTCATGGTCTACTGGGGTTAGTTCCAAGTTAGAGAAGGTTTGTCTTATTTTATAAGAAACATGACTGCCATTGGGGCTTTCTTTATTTTATCCCTTTGAACTTTGGTCAAAAGTTGCTTGCTGGGTCTTGTTGACCCATAAGATAACTTTGACTTTTGGTCCAATGTGTCACAGCACCTTTGAGGACTGGTGGAGGGCTTGTCCTCCTGCCAATCTGGCAAGGAGGAGGGCGCACCCACCTAGGCGTGCGCCCAATTTGAGGCGCCCTTGGAAGTCTTATTGGACAAGGACTCCACCTCCCTTTTGGATTCCAATCAGAGTTCTACTAAGATCCCAGTTTGGACTGATTTTAGGTGCCCTCTAAGGAGGAAATCCAGGGGTCTCTATTCCCACCAATCAGATTTAGATCCTGATTCAAGCAAAAGGTTGTGATTGGTTGGGAGGAAAGAGGAGTTGATCACGCTTAGTCCTATAAATAAGACCCCTGCGCCCAAACTCAATTCCAATGCAATTAGAATAGAGATTTCCCAAGTCCCAAGGCTGCCTCTCCCCTCTTCTTCCATGCCTAAACTTCTCCTCGCTTCCTCCTCGTCCATGTCCAAAAGAGTTTTGACTTAGGTTGGTGCTGGTTCCAGATCAAAAGAAAGCGGATCAAAAAAGAAAGAAGCTGCACTGCTGCAAAGGATGACTGCTGACTTCAAAAGAAGCTTTTGAAGTATCCTTCAGATCAGATCTCAGTATCTGGTTTTGTGAGGCGTGATTAGAAAGAAGAGGAATCTCACAGATCTAACATCAAGTGATACCGGTTATGATGGCCTGGTGCTTGTTCGCTTGCGGTGCTAGATCCAGAAACTTCCGCTGCAATCAGGATCATCTACACAGGGTAAATAGGATTACCAAATCAGATAAATTAAATTGTGATTTAATTATCTTATTTTATTTTTAATTTATTAAATAATTAAGAATCAAGATCTAAAATTAGTCAAGATCTGATTGGGATCAAGGAAAAATTTTGAAATACTCTTTGATACTGAATCAAGATCTGGAACGAACCTGAACCGAAAAATCAGGATTTCCCTTCATGATGAACTCTACTATTCATCCTCTTGAAGTATTCTGATAAATTAGGACTCTTCTTCTTCTTTGAGCGTGTAATGAATGCTTGAGACTTATTTTTACATACACCCACACATCTTCTTTCTCTTATCTTGAATGAAAAAGAAGTATAAACACTTGAGCAACTTTGTGCAGCTAGTCAAATGGTCGTTGACATAAGCTTTTGATCCATGTTTGATCTTAATAAGCCCGTACATGATAACCTCATACATTATGTATCAACTATTGGTACTTAATAGAGAAAACAACCCTTTTCTCCAATGGTAGACTCATCTTGAATCAACTTCTTCAAGGATTAATAGTAGTCACTCTCCGCCTTACCTTTCCACCAATTGTCTTTTATATATATATATACACCACTGTTCATTATGCTTTTATAATTTTTATATTGCTAGATATGAAATTTGAAACTATTTATGTTATAGCCACTATAGCATGTCATGTATTTTTTAAGCCCGTAATCTAATGGTCTCAGCTTTCTTGGTATGAACTCGCTATCTTGAATAACCAATTAACGAAACCAACATACAACGTTCTTTGAGCGTTATGTTGATCTTTCTTCATCACTTATGCTCAGATTTTCTTCTTTCAGTATCTCATCATATTGCCTAAACATGAATAAGATAAGTATACTAAAATAAGTGACTAAAGAGTTAGAATTATGATAGACACTTATAGGATATGTGGTTCGACCTCCATGCAGTTTAGCAAAATATATGTCTCTACCTGTCGAAGTTCAGTATTGGAGAAAATCTGTAGAACCTCGAGACCAAATTTTTGTGTGGGATAAGCAAATATTGAGATCTTCTGCTCTAATCCCTCAACACCACCATCATCATTTCAACCAACTTGATTCAGCTTGGTTTGCACATTGGGATTAAAGTAGTGTTGGCTGAAATTTAAAATCTCTTCTATTATATAAGCCTCCATAATAGAACCTTCGATTCGGATCTTATTTTTTACTTCATTCTTGAGATTGTGCATGTATCTTTTAAATAGATATATCCATCTGTACTATACTGGACCACCCACCCTAACTTCATACACTAAATGAATTAGGAGGTGCTCCATGGAGTCAAAAAAGTTAAGAGAGAATATCTTCTTCAACTTATATATAATCTCTACACTGCTAGCCTCAAGATCGAAGATGTGGTCGATAGATAGTTTGGTAGTACAAATATCTCCAAAGAAAAAGTTAAGCTCGGTTAAAAAACTTCATATGGAGTTAGAAAGGAGATCAAGCTAAGCCAATAGGAGTAATCGTTGCATGGATACATGGTAGTCATAGCTCTTTAGTCCATAGAATCTACAATCTTTAATATTGATGCATTGAGCTAGATTACTTGCATAACCATCTAGGAATTTAAGACTTTTACATCATTCACAAATGTCCTTCAACTGCTCCCTTGTGAAGGTATAAGATGCTTTTGACTTCAAAAATTTTTTAGATGACATCTCAACCAGTTCTAATAGAAGATGCTTGCAAATATTCTTCACATCTGCTCGAACCTTGGGATTGTCCTTTATCTTGCCCTTGACATTCATAAGTGTAGAAAAGATTATCGAATATATTCTTTTTGATATGCATGACGTCAAGATTATGATGGATCAAATTGATGGACAAATATGGCAATTCCTAGAAGATGTTTCGCTCCACCCAACTATGAGTTCTACTGAACCCTCGAGGTTTCTGCTTATCAAATTCAATGTCAAATAAGACTTTGTCCAATTGGAATACCCTCTAAAATACTTTCACGCCACTAAAGTGCTGGGGTGCATGGTCTATCTCTATCTTATTCCTCCTGAAACTATCTCGCTACTTTCAAAAAGAATGATGCTGGGGAATGAATTGATGATGACAATCGAACCAGCAGAGCTTATGACTATGCTCAAGGTAAAATGATTTTATATTCTCTATGTAATAGGGACATACTAGCTTTCTATGAGTGCTCCATCCTGACAGCATCCCATAAGCAGAAAAATTGCTAATGATCCATATCAATGCAGCCTTCATTATAAAATTCTACTTCTTCAATACATCAAAAGTACGAATGCCATCAGACCATAATAATTTCAACTCATCAACAAGAGATCTTAGATATATATCAATGCTTCTACTTAGGATGTCGTGGTCGATGAATGATTAATGTAAAAAAGATATTATGTTCTTTCATATACATCCTAGGTGGCACATTGTATGGAGTAATAAAGACTGGCCAACATGAATAAGGAGCCGCTGCATGATCGAATGGTGTAAGGCCATCCGTAGATAGACCTAGTCAGATATTGCTTGATTACTAAGTAAATAAAGGATGGCAAGCATCAAATTGCTTCCATACCTTGATGTCCGATGGATGACACATCATATCGGGGTGCTTGCATAGTCTTTTGTATGCCACCTCATCTGCCTGGCAGTACTCTTGGACAAGTAGAGACTCTAAAGTTTAGGAGTGAGAGGAAGGTATCAAAAAATCTTGTATGGTATGTCCTTCTAATTTCTACTGTCTTGCCTCAGCTTAAGTCAGCTTGCACCGCATACACCGCATGAGCTCTTCTGTTGGTCCTTTTTATAACAAAGCATGCAAACATTATGGCATGCATCTATTCTCTCATATCCCATGCTCAATCCTTTCATCATTTTCTTTAAAGCATAGTATTGCCCAAGGATGGCTACCCAAGAGGGAGAGTGAATTAGGTTTATAAATTTTTTTACCAAATTTAACTCTATACAAGTATGTACTTAATTTAATTCAATTCAAAAAAATTAATTAGTGGTATCAGCAGAATCAAGTGAGAATGAACTTAAGCAAGAGTTAATCCAAATTAGTAAGTAATTAGCAATTTAAAATATGTAAGATATGTAAAGCAATAGAGAAGGAAACATAATACAAATGCAAAAAGATTTTATAGTGATTCAGTACAACCCCGCATCTACATCCACTCCCCAAGCTTTTCTTAAAAATTTCACTATAATCCTAGATTACAATGCATTTATTTTAACCTGGGATAATAAATAAATTCAGTTGATTTTGTCGGGCTCACCAACCATAATCCTACACCGATTATTTTTTCGGATTCACTATCAACTTAGTTGATTTTATGAGCTTATCAATCAAAATCTATACACCATCCAATTATCAGCTTGGACTAGCCTATATCCCAAGTTTCTTATCCCAAAAAATTTATAAAAAAAATAAAAATATAAGTATTAAAATTTAGTACAAGAAAGAAAATAAAAAGAAAATTCTTTTGGATCTCGAAGAAGAGGCTAAATGAATGCTCTTTGATAGCTTCTTTTCTCTCCAAATGATACTGAGAGATTGCTTGAAGTGTTATGGAAGATGACTCTTAGATGTCCTCTGAATTTGAAGCTCAAATCTCTCTCTTTTCTTCTTTTATTGGATATCCAATGTAACCCTTTCTTCTTGAATGATTTTCTTTTTTAAATTCTTAAAAATTCTATCTAAAATATTTTTCTAACTCTTTTATGCTTGGAAGTGGCTTAGGAGTGAGTTTTGGCCATTGAAAAGCTTGAACTAGCCGTTTGAGTGAAGAATGGCCCATTTGAAAAAGCTATAGAAAACTAGCCATTTATAGCCATTGTAGTCATTGGGTCGGCTTAGTTTTTGACTAGGTCGACTCCATCTAAATTGGATCGGCTTAGTTTTCAACTACATCGGTTCAGTCTCAGTGATCCAAAATTTTTGTTTCTATCTTTTGCTATCTTCTAAGACTGGGATGGATACCTTTTTGACTGGGTCGACCTAGTTATAACTAGATCGGCTCAGTCTCCTAGATCATAAAATATTTTGCTTTCTGTATTTTCTATCTTTTACTTTCATTGAGACTAAGTTAGCTCAGTTCCAGACTGGATCGACCCAATTTGCGTGCCATATATGTCATAGACTATTTTGATAATTTCTTCTCTAAATTAATTTGTAGACTAGATTTATCTTTTTACATTGATTTAATCTTCATTATAATCTCTTGAAAAGTATAATTTGTGAGCTTAAAATTTATGAGCTTTTGAGATATACAACTACACATCCTCATAAATAACATTAGTAAATTAATAATCTATACTTAAATTACTTTCGTTATCATCAAAATTAATTTAAGGTCAACAATTTTTCTCTTTTTGATGATGACAAAACTTTGAGTATATGCACAATAAAAATAGATGATATATTTCAATATATTTTGCCAATATGTATCATGAAGTATTAGATCAAATACATGAGTGCATACTTTATGAATATTCTCAATTAGTTTTTAATTCATTGCATATATTATAAATGAGTATTAATATTTCAAGCATTAAATTGATGAGTGTCTTAATAATTAATTCATTAAGCATATACTCTATATTCCTCTCATTAATATTTCAAGCATCAAATTGATAAGCATCTTAATAATTAATTCATTAAGCATATACTTCATATTCCTCTCCTCCTTTTTGATAGTATCAAAAAGCTCATTGAAAGGTTGAATAAAAATTATCAAAATTAATATATATAAGAATGTATCAAAATGAGAGATGTATCAAATTCAGAAAATCAATTCAAAAGAATCCTTTCCTTTTTGAAAACTTGTCGTTTGATTCAAAACATTCTTAGAACATTTCTTTTCTTTTTAGAAATTACTTTGAACTCAATTATCAAAGACTCTTTCCCTTTTTGAATGAGTATGATTTTTTTAATCAAATTTTTAAATATGCACTTTTAAGCTTTAAGAGGAATAGAGCTTTCCAAAAGATATGATCATGAAATCAAGCATAATATATACTTTAATATTCAATCTTTTATTTTTTTAAAAAATTTTAATTAATTAAGTTTGAAAAATATATGTATCAGAAATGCATCGAGCAAGTCAATGGTTATAATATATAGTATCAAGGTAAATAGAAATCACCTATGTAAACTCATTTCTTAAGTAAAAGATTCTTGATACAAGTAACTTTATAGAAAATTCTCAATGCACATCAAAAGTTTTGTATTATATTTAGATTTTTAAATGAGTTTCAAAATTACAAGTATGTATCAAATTCAATTTTTGGAGTAAGATTATATTTTAAATTTAATTTAACTCCAATTATTTATCAAGTTCATGCAAATCAATATATGAATAATATCTAAATTCATAAATAATTTTTGATAATAGAAATCAATTTGTTCGTCTCATACTACTTCAAATTAAGTAAATCAAATTTAATAACCATATGTAAGCATAATTAGAAAAACTATAAGGTACCTGATTGAGAGTCTAAAATCAATTAAAGCAAAGCTCAAAATAATAAAAATTTTAAGATAAATGATTGAGAATTTAAAATCAATATTAAAATTCATTAGTATTGGCAATCAAATTTAAATTAGTTAACTTAATCAATATTTCTCTTCCTAAGTATTAGAAAATTCATCACATGATATTTTCTCCCCTTTTTATTATTATATATATATTTTTTTATAATTCTTATAGAATAGATTTTAATATTTAAAATTATTCTTTCTCTTTTTCTTTCAAGTTAAGCATTATTAACCGATACCACATTAATCTTAATTAATATAAATTTAACTTTTAAGCTCAGATTTTTAAATTTAATTGATACCAAGTTAGTAATCATTTTATCTTTAGTATTTTCTTTCTCTTACTTTTGGAAACAAAGCTATTTTAAAATTAAATAAAATTTTAAGAGAACAAGCATCAATTGAGTCAATTAAGTGTTAAATTATACATTCAATTTAAATAAACATAGCATTCACTCATATAGAAACTAAATATTTTAAAAATTTACTTTTTATTTACTTCAAAAGATGTTTATAATGATAATAATCCAGTAAAAATCCAAAAGTATGCCATGTAGATGTACTTCTTAATTTTAATTAATAAGAACTTTAGACTTCAAAAATTTAAATAATATAGTCTTGAAAATACTTCTCTTCACTTTGATATTAAAGTAAATCATTTAAATATGTACCATAAGAATTTATCTCAAATGTTATAATAATAAGAATATAGCAATGGAGATTCAGATTTGAGATAAAGAAACTATTCTTTTACCAAAAGATATATCAATAAAATATAAGGCATATTATAAGCTATCTAATCCCAAATGAATAAAACTAAAATTCTCTTTAAATATTTGACTTTAAAAATAAATGACAACTTTCTTAAAATATTTTACATGATATCAACTTCAAAAGATTTAAGAAGAGTATTTTTCAAATTCATTTTTAGATATATCATTCAAAGCAAATCATAAAGAGATTTATTTAATTTTTTTTAAAATATCTCTTTCTCTTTTTAAGTAGTATCAATTAATTTGAAGCATAAATATATCTATCTTATAATTTATCTCAAGGTATAATATCAAAAATATATTCATGCAAGTCAGATTATATACAAGAATATTTTCTTCTTTTTGTCAAAGATAAAATAATAGAATATAAGATGATAATGATCTATTTGATATCAATCATTAAAGTTTTTGATCAAAAAAGATGAATCAATTTAAATTCAGATCAAAGTATCTTGATAAGTTAATTTGAATTGATATTAACAAATCATGCAAAATAAATCATAGAGAGATATCTATTTAAACTTAGGTCTTCCTTTTCTTAAGAAATATAATTTAATCAAGTTTAGAAAAGATATAAAATTTTTAATTTTATCTCAAATGATATTATATAAGTTATGCAAAATTAGATTTGAGATAAAACATTCTTTTCTTTTGCCAAAGAAAAAAAAGAAACAAAAAAATTTAAGGCAAGAATAGAATGTTTGATATCAATTATAAGAATTTTGATACTGATTATTTTAAGAATCAGTTCTTCTTGATATCAAACATGAAAAATAATTTAATTTTGGATACCCAATATTTTGAAGAGAAAAGATGATATCTTTGAAAGATTTTCTCCAATTTGATACTTATTGAGTTAAAATAAATCAAGATTTTCTGAAGAGATTTGATACCACTTTAAGATTGAAGAAAAATAAATTTTTAAATTCATTACTTGAAAATAATATGAATAAAATATGAAGACATGTTTTAAATTTAATTTGATACCAAGTATGAAAAGCATTCTTCAAGTTGGGAGACAAAATCGATTGAGGTTAAAATAAGAGGAATCTAGATATTGGCTCGATGTGTTGATCTAACTATGGGATTTCAAATTCTTAGGTGTTAACCTAAAATGCAATGCAACTTAATATATCAAGCATTTTAAATATTATAATTAATGTCTTATCTTTAAGTACTTATTTCATGCTAATTTTTATTAAAATTTTAATAATTTAGTATTTTATGAGAGAATGTCAAACTTAGTTTTACTTGTATGTTTAGCAAAAATATTCATTAGATCTTTTTTAAATTTATCAATTGCAGAATTGAATGAAAAGCATATATCATAAAATGTATTTCATTACATATCATAACATGATACTTAGAGGTGTTTCTTTAAATCAAAGTATTCAATCATCAAAAAGATCAAAGAGTATGATAAGTAATTAAAAAATATTTTTATTTAAATTTAGATTTTTTTTATTATAAAAAATATTATTTAATTAAGTTTAGAAAAAATATGAAATTCTTTGAATTTGACTCAAATGGTATCACTTCAAGAGCATATCAATACAAAATAGATTTAAGATATTATATTTAATTCTTTTGCCAAGAATAATGCAATAAAATGTATCCAAGAATGATACCATTGATACCAATTAAACTAAATTTAGACCAAATCAGAATTTTCTTAATAATTCAATATCATTTAAAGGTCAATTTGTAAATTTAGCACGATACCAATCATTTTAGTTTTGAAATGATAAAGATGAATCGATTTAAATCAAATAATTTTAAGAATTTTGAATGATGAATCAATTTGAATTAATATCAACAAAACAATCAGGGCAAATCATATAGAAATTTTCAGTTATTCTTCAAAATGATCATCTCATCCTTTTCTCAAAAAATATCAAGCAATTAGGTTCAAAATATATATATATTTTTGAATTTATCTCAAATAATATTATATCAAAAGATATAGCTGTACAAAATCAGATTTGAAATAAAGACATTCTTCTTTTTTTGCCAAAAGATAAATTAATTAAATACATGATAAATAGTAAGCTATTTAATATTAATTACTTAAAATTAAAGTTCATTTTAAATATTTAGCTTTAAAGATAAATGACAATAGTCTTAAAATATTTTGCTTGATATCAACTTCAAAAGATTCAAGAAGAGTATTTTTTAATTTAATTTTCAAAATCAATCAATTAGAATAAAATAAGAACGTTCATCAATAAATTTTTTTTTAAGATCAAAGCATCAATCAAATCGATGATCAAGAAAGATATTCAAGTAAATTTAGGAGATTAAAAATTAATCAATTGGAGGGTATGAAAATCAAACAAATCTAGTATGATCAAATTAAGAAGAATCTAGATAATAGTTCTACGGAATTTGGTTCAACTTAGAAAATTTTAAATCCTTAAGATAAGACTAAAATATAATACAAATTAACACTTTAAGCATTTGATCTTTTATGATTGAATATTTAATCTTCAAGTATTTAGATCATAAAATTTTTGAAGAATTTTGATAATTAATTATCTTATGAAAAAATATCAAAATTTATTTAATTTGTAAGTTTAGCATCCAAATAATTTCATATACAATCAAGCTCATAGCAATTTAGATTTATTAAATAATTGAAGATCAATATAGCATGATACAAAGGGTTGAACTAGCATGCTGAATTTAGAATAAAATAAAGATCTTAAAATAAATAATCAACATGATATACTAATTTTAAGAAATATATCGAAACATTCAAGCCATAGAGTATGATCATTATAAGCAATGATGAATCATCAAAATCAATCAAACACACTCAATAATCATACTAATTAATAATTAAAATATATTTAACAAATAATGATGGCATGATGTGAAAAAATTTAGATTTTACCAAATAGCATCATCCATATATTTTCATTTCCAAGACATCCACAAAAATTTTCTCTCTTTAGTTTCATTGGATCCTTAATGCACCTACAAAATTACTTCATAATTTTTGATATCCAGGTCATCTTAAATCCATAAGAGTTAGTGCTCAAGATTTCTTTTAAAATTCAAATTTGCCTAACTAAAGTATGGCCAATTCTTTTAAAATTACATTCTAAAATTTTATTGCCTACTTTATTATATTTAAAATATATAATTGAATAATTTTCAAATGAAGCTTTGCTAAATATATTTTTAATAAATTTTTATTTTTTCAAAGAATTATAATCAATTTTTGCTTTATCAAAAATGGTCTTTTGATTATTTAAAATTACTTGAAGCTTTTGAGATCCAATTATAAATTTTTCAAGCATAGGCTTCAAGTTTTTAATCTTTTTTCTTAGATTGATATTTTCTTCCAAAAGAGATTTCTTTTCTTTCAACAAGTTTTTTTTTTTTAAATATAAAATTTTTATCTTTCTAATTCCATTTTTAGCTTAATGTTTTCTTCAACTAAAGATTTTTTAGATTTAAGAAGTACTTTCTTTTCTTTAGCCAAAGCATTATTTTTTTTTTTAAATATCTTTCTTTTCCAACAAGATCTTACTTTTTTCATTAGCTAAGAGAAGATTTAACTTTTTGAATTCTTTATTTTTCAACCTTAATTTTTTAAATTCATCCATTACTTCATTAAAGGCTTCATATAATTTATCAAATATAAATTAGAAAGAATTTTCTGAATTTATCTCATCTTCATTGGTCATGAGGCAAAGATTTGTAGCACTTTTTTTTTCTTTTTTATTTCTCATTTCTTTTGCTCTTTCTTAATTAATGCTTTTTTTTCTTTTATTTTCTCTTCTTCTTCTTTTCATCCTCATAAGCCATGAGGCATAGGTTGGGATGAGCTTTCTTAACTTCTTGAGAGCTTAATTCTTCTTCTTGATTTGCTCTTTCATAAATCATTTTCAATTTCTTTCATATTTGATTCATTGAAATACATGAAAAATTTTATTAAACTCATTAATATCTAAGGAGCAATAAAGTATATTCATTGCCTTAGCATTCATTTAAATTACTTCTTTATCATGAATTAATGCATCGAGTATGTGTAGGTCATTAATTATAATTTTTCATAAATTATAGTTATATGCTTGAATGAAGATTTTCATTCTAATTTTTCAATAAATATAATTTGATTCATTTAATAGTGGTGGTCTATCTATGGAATAACCTTCATTAAATAAAGACTTTATTTGGATTGTCATTGATCTTTTATCTTTTGACTGCTAGGTCAACAAATAAATATTAGAGCATCTGCTCTGATACCACTTGTTATCCAAAGATGCCTACCCAAGAGGAGGGATGAATTGAATTTATAAAATTTTTGATCAAATTTAACTCTACACAAGTATGTGCTTAACTTAATTCAATTTAATAAAATTAATTAGTATATACAGTAGAATCAAGTATGAATGAACTTAAACAAGAGTTAATCTAAATTAGTAGGTAATTAGTAATTTAAAATATGCAAGATATGTAAAGTAATAGAGAATAAAATACAACACAAATGCACATAGATTTTACAGTGATTTGGTGCAACCTTGTATCTAAGTTTACTTTCCAAGCTTTCCTTAAGAATTTTATTATAATCCTAGATTATAATGCATTTATTTTAACCTAGGATCATAAACAAATCTAGTTGGTATTATCGGGCTCAACAACCACAACCTTACATCGATAGTTTTTTTAGGTTCACTATCAATCTAGTTGATTTTACAGGCTCACCAACCAAAATCTATACACCATCCAATTATTGGCTTGGATCAGTCTATACCCTAAGTTTCTTATCCCAAAAAAACTTGTAAAAAAAATAAAAATACAAGTATTAAAATTCAGCACAAGAAAAAAAATAAAAAGAAAACTCTTTTAGAGCTCGAAGAAGAGGCTGAATGAATGCTCTTTGATAGCTTCTCTTCTCTTCAAATGGTGCTGAGAGATTGCTTGAAGTGTTATCAAAGATGACTCTTGGATGCCCTCTGAATTTGAAGCTCAAATCTCTCTCTCTCTTTTCTTCTTTTATTGGATATTCAATGTAACCCTTTCTTCTTAAATGATTTTCTTTCTTAAATCCTTAAAAATTCTATCCAAATATTTTTCTAACTCTTTTTATACTTGGGAGTGGCTTAGGAGTGAGTTTTGGCAATTGGAAAACTTGAACTAGCCATTTGAGTGGAGAATGGCCCAATTGAAAAAGCTGCAAAAAACTAGCCATTTATAGCCATTGCAATTACTGGGTCGGCTCGATTTTTGACTAGATCGGCTCAGTCCAAACTAGGTCAACTGAGTTTTCAGCTAGGTTGGCTCAGTCTTAGTGATCCAAAATTCTTGTTTCTATCTTTTGCTGTCTTTTGAGACTGGGATGGCTACCTTTTTGACTGAGTCGGTCTAGTTATAACTAAATTGGCTCAGTTGAAAACTAGGTTGGCTCAGTCCCCTAGGTCATGAAAAATTTTGCTTTCTATCCTTTCTATC
This sequence comes from Cocos nucifera, assembly GCA_006176705.1. Taxonomy (NCBI): domain Eukaryota; kingdom Viridiplantae; phylum Streptophyta; class Magnoliopsida; order Arecales; family Arecaceae; genus Cocos; species Cocos nucifera. The sequence goes on along the minus strand of QRFJ01000239.1, from coordinate 260,332 downwards.
TTTTGTTTTCACTAAGACTAGATCGACTTAATTTCAGACTGGATCGATCCGGTTTACGTGCCATGTGTGCCAAAGACTATTTTGACCCTTTCTTCTCCAAATTAATTTATAGGCTAGATTTACCTTTTTGTCTTGATTTAATCTTTGTTATAACCTCTTGAAAGATATAATTTGTAAGCTTGAAATTTGTGAGCTTTTGAGATATACAACCACACATCCTCATAAACAATATTAGTAAATTAACAATCTATACTTAAATTACTTTTATTATCATCAAAATCAATCTAGGATCAACACATAGAAGCTCTCAACAAGCTTCTCATCCTTCTGTAGTTTTTCTTTATTAATGCTACCATCCTATCATAACAATTGACCGTTATATTAAACTCGACCTTCAAGTTCAACAACTCTGACATAACCAATAGTACAGTATGTGTTTTACATCCTGATCATGGTGGTTCATCAGCATCTTTCAGCATATAGTAAAAATCGCCATTGCCAACTTCTAAATCATACTCCACATCCTAATTAAATTAAAGACTAGCCGCATCCATGACCATGTCCATCATTCTATTTATGTCCATGTCCTACTTGGTTCTAATCCTTGCAACTTTCTCTGATATCTCTCCATGCAGGTACCAATGTTTATAGATGGACATAAATCCACTCTTATACAAATAGATAGTAATTGTATCCATATCAAATATTTCTCTATCGCCACATCTATTATTAAGACAATGAGCCCATCCTTGATGTGAGAGTGCCGCATTCTCAAAAATCAAATTGGAGAAGTACTCTACATCCTTCCTATATTCAACAAAAATCTTTTTGTCAACTACTCAACGGTCCATCCAACTATGGTCCATTGCAAATTAACTATCTAAGAATTTTGTATATACATAAATATAAGGCAATTGCTAAATACTATTTTATCATTCAAAATGGCTTATATAGTAAATTAATCCATCCTATCATCAACTAATAGGTAAAGATAGATCCTATCCCATTTAGGAAATACATTAATTCTATTAGTCCATTATAGTAATCAAATGATATACAACAAGGGCCGAAAAAAATTTTGGTAGTATTTTTTCTTAGCTCTTCCTATAGAGAGAACAAAAGAAAAATATTGTCCAAAATTTTTTTTGAACCCTCAGCATACCGTTTGATTACTATAATGATCTATAAAATTATTTGCATTTTTCAAACTGTTCATAGTGGATAATCAATTAATCAATATACATAATTTTTCTACTGGTATAAGTATAAATAAATATATGGATATATATTAGAATATGTATATCAATCAACTGACAGGTCTATTATTCCATATAATATAAATTTTATTAAAATTAATATATAATTAATGCTATCTGGCACTTTCCATCGGTCTTAGGCATAGGGCATGCAAGGGCTAGATGCTTGATGCTAGCATGACCCGAGGCACTCGGCCCCATGTTTGTAATCCGAACTTGATGCCATCCAAATCTTATACATCTAATTAATTAATTAATTAAATTTTAGTGATGGTACTAGCCATCGCTAATACCACCACTAATACATATAAATTAGCCGACGTTACCATGGCTACTGGGCAGGTTGGCGCGTTAGGTCGGTAGGGTCAAGCCATGGGAAGGCCGATAGTTTAGGGGCGGCAAGCTCCTGAGCCATGGTAGGAGGCACCGGTAGGGTCAGGGCAGTCATGGATAGGCAAGGTCGGGGTGGTGGGCTCGAGGCTGTGGTAGAAGGTACCGACGGGGTCAAGGTTGGCTGCGAGAGAGGCAAGGCCGGGGAGGTAGGCTTGGGGCTACAGCGTAGGAGACATCGACGAGGTTGAGGCAGGCATGGGAGAGGTGGGGCCGGGGAGGCCGGCTCAGGGTCGGGCTGCAAGAGGTGCCGACAAGATCGGGGCGGCCGCGGGAGAGGTGAGGCCATGTTGGTTGGCTCGGGGCCACGACATAGGAGGCATTGGCAGGATTGCTGCAGCCGTGGGCGAGGTGAGGTCGGGGCGGCCATGGACGAGATAGGATCGGGGTGGCAGGTGAGGGGCAACTATCGGAGAGGCGGGGCCGGGGTGGCTGGCTCAGGGCCGCAACACAGGAGGTGCTGGCAAGGTCGGGGCAGTCTCAGGCAAGGTGAGGTTAAGGCAACCATGCGCGAGGCAGGGCCTGGGCAGTCGCGTAGGAGTACCAGCAGCTCGAGCGAGGAGGGGCTAGGGTGGTGAGCTTGGGGTCGCGACATAGGAGACATTAGGAAGGAGGATACGTGGGGAGCAGGGAAGCCGGGAAGGATGCACGGGGAGCGGAGAAGGCATGGTGATTTTTTTCACTCAATTTTTTTCCCCTTCGATGGGGTTTGGGCGGATTTAGGGGTGAACTATTACCGATGGTAAATTTATTATTAGTAATATGGTCGGCAAAATAAAATTTTTCGTGCCAGGATATTATCAACAACTGCTTCTATCGCTAATACAAAACCACCATAGCTAATAATATTAATTTTTTTTTAAATATTAATTTTTTTAAAAAAAAATTAACTATTACTGGCTGCAAACTACCGTCCAAACGGTTAGCCATGTTCTTTTTGGTAATTAATGTGATATCTAAAAAAATTTAATTCAAAATTTTGATTAAAAAAAAGGATAAAATTTACCCAAATTAACAAAAGAAAGTAGGAACATCTTGAAGCGGAGCTTATATGGAACAAATGGAGCCGTACTCCTACAAAATATTTATAAAACTTCAACAATCATATAAGAAAGTGGAGAGGTACAAGAAAACGAAGAAAGAAGCACCTTTGGACCACAAATGCAAAGGGTGCCAAGAATAGAGTGGCAAACAACAGTCTATAAAGTGCAAACACGTATGTGCTCATCCCTCCATTGAAGGCAGCCATGGAGATCATATGTAACCCCGTATATATCACTCTAACAAGAAAGATGACCAAGCAGACCTTAGGATTGTTCACGATTAAGAGTTTGGCCTAGAAGCTCTAGGCAGAGATTGAAGGGCCGCTTATGTACTCTATTATGCTTATTTGATGGCTAATCAGGAGGGCAGAAGGTTTACTGAAGTCTACTAGAATCGATTGGATTCCAAGCCCATAGAAGCACTTGGTGCCACCAGGATATCATCTCAGTTCATCTACTGACTGTGCAAAGTGCATATTCTGTTCACTGTTAAGCCGTTTCAAGAGAAAAGGGAGTCTAATTGCCCATCAAATATGCCACGTGCCCAACCAAAGGAAAAAAAAAAAAAAAAGGGAGACCAAGTTCCCCATGGCACATACAAGACGACAATGACCACTAATGACCAACACTCAATGCAGGTGCGACTCGCAGCATGTATACCTCCTGTCCACCTTAAATCTGGCCACCATTGTTGCCGGCTAACAATTTTGGGTCCATTTTATAAAGATACTACTGCTCTTTTCCACTCAAATATGCGATGCTCTGCAAAGTTTTATTATTAATATTTATTATTATTATTATATTAGTGATGGTTTTTTTCATCACTAATACCAAAAAGCTATCAGTTAATAACGTTAATTTTTTAAAATGTTAAATTTTAACATTAAACTTTTTTCAAAACTTTTATAATAATATTTTTTTAAAATTATTAGCGATGGTAAGAGCTCTGTCGCTAAAGCCATTACTAATAATTATATTTTTTTAAAATTATATTTTAATATTAATTTTTTCTCTTTTAGGTCATTTTTTGGATGGTTAAAAATTAATATTAGATTTTATTAAAATTTTAAAATTAATTAATTTATATATTAAGTTCTAATTGATTTAAATTAGATTTAATTTAATTATATTTGACTTAATTTAAGACTAATTAAATTTTAATATTTCAAATAGGATTTGGATTCAAAGTCTAATTGAATTTGATTTGGCAGAATTTCAAATTAGATTCAAATTGGATTCAAATCGAACTTAAATTAAAATTTATTTTTTTTCTAATTGATTTAAATTATATTAAATTTAATTAGGCTTGACTTAATTTGAAGGTAATTGAATTTTATAATCCAAGTAGGACTTGGATTCAAAGTCTAATTAAATTAGGATTGATAAATTTTCGAATTGGATTCGAATTGAACCTAAATTAAAAATTATTATTTTTTAATTAATTTAAATTAAATTAAATTAAATTAATTTTGACTTAATTTAAGATTAATTAGATTTTATAATCCATATAGAACTTTGATTCAAAGCCTAATAGAATTAGATTTGATAGGATTTCAAATTAGATTTGAATTGGATTCGAATTGAATTCCAATATAATCATAGTTCAATGCTATGGGACTATGCTTTAATTTGATTTATAGTCTAGAAGCATCCAATTGATTGGATTTTTTAAGATGCTTAGGTTAAGACCAATAATTTGGATTATCAAATTATATATAGTATAGTATACTTTTGATTGTTAGTTATACTAATATTATTCATTTTCCATTCACTTAAGTATATAGATAAGAGACCTTCATAGCATATGATTTTGTATCCTTGGGGTCTATTTAATTGGGGGATGTTAGATTACGGGATAATCCAATGATTCCTAAAAATTATTTATCTAGAAAAAATAATTACAAAAAAAATAAATTTTACTATATTTGATTTATGAAAAAATTATTTAAGAAAATGGCATCAGGAAAAAACTATTATGTTTGGTGAAAGATAATGTTATATGTAAATATTACCTCAATAATACCCTTAAATAAACAATTCAAGTAATAATACTTTCTTAGTCCATTTGTTGGCCATTTATGGCCCACTTATGTAAACACTATCAATATTGACAATTTTGAATATTGAAATATATTTACATAAATTAATAAATATTTTTAAATTAATTATACATCAAAAAATATATCTTTTATTATAAATAAATTTTGGTACATAAATAAATATATTAATTATTAATAAATCCTTTGTTTGATTTATGATAATTAATAATTTTTTTAATTATTTTTAATAGATATTTTTAATAAATATATTAATATATTTATAATATATTAATATAATATTAATATAATATAAGTGAAGATAATTTTATCAAGAAATGATATTTTAAGGTTATCTTCACTTAGTAATCCAACATGAAAAAATAAATGGCAATCCCCGATGGTATTTATTATACTTTCTTTCTTGAAAAAATAGATATAGAATCCATTATTTATTTTACAATCTCTTATCTACTTTTTATATTAAACATAGTAATTTAATATAAAATTTATTTTTTCATGCCAGATTATCCCAATGAAATAGCCCTTTGAGTCATTCTTAAAATTTTTACTTATTGAGTATTTTGGAGAATATAGATTGTTATCAATATTGTGGATAATATTTTGTTAGATTTATTATTAATTTTTATTGAGAAATACTATGATAAGATATGTTTAAAAGCATTCCATCTTTAATTTGTGTGTATAATGTTAAATAAACAAAATATCTATCTCATGCATGGTGCCTGCTGGCTTTTTTATAATTTCATTAATTTTGGTGAACTTGGATGTCCGTATGTCAGAGTCATTTGGACTGCTCTGGTGGAGAATGTGAAAAGTCTTCTATTAGCTATCCTTGTGGAACAAATTGCATACCTCGAAAATTTTTGCTAAGAAAGGGCGGAATGTAAGCTCGGTACGTGTCCTGTAGGTTTTTTTTTATAAATATTATTATTTAAATATTAATTTTTAAAAATATTATGCTTTTAATTTTATTTTTGAGAGTATCATAGTTGCGATGAGTAGGATGCTACGTATTGAAACCGCATGTTAGAGATGCATGTTCAACTATGAACTAGCATGTCCAACATGCGGGTTCGGGTTACCTAGCCGCCAACGTCACTGTCCAATTCAAAAATTGGTCACCAAATGAACCCACATATTAAACATGCATGTTTAGTTTAATTTTGAACTTAGGATGTTGAACATGCAGGTTTAGTTTAATTCTGAATCTGCATGTTGAACATGCGGATTCATTAGTTCCTTTAACATCCATTTTGAATAAGATTTGGTACTTGAAAAGCATTCATTCATATAATATATTATTATATATGGCATATTAATCCTACGATCCGTAAGCATCATTTGAAGAAGATAAACATCTAGAAAAGATATATTATCTCTATGACCTCCTCTAGGTAGAAAGTTAAATGTAAAAATATGATGAATGAGTCGATTTAACAAAGGCAATGCATGTGTACTAAATTTAGCGGTACCAACTAAACTATGATCTTCATAAACATTTCTAATAGATAGAAGATATTTTAAAAATCGATGACTCTAATAAATAATATTAAAATATTCATCACCATCTGATAGAATATCCAATATTTGATCAAGCATGCCACAGTCTAATTCAATAACCTTTCATTTCACATAAGAAGAAATAAAACACATTGATCGGTCAACCTAAAATTACTATAAAAATATTTTATAAGAGTAGGATAGGTTGGCTTATTAAGAGTAATCATTGGTAACCAATTCATTTTTTCGAACAAAAATCTAATTTAAAAATCTTTAAATTGATCTAGATCGCTATCCTTCCCTCTACAACTTGTCTATGAGAAAAATTATCTCTAAATCTTTCTCCACATCCTATTTTTAAAAATAAATCTTTTTCATACCTTTGTTTTTCTTTCTCTACCCGAGCTTTTTTTACTTTTATACCATCTCTTTTTGAAGCCATAGGAATAAGAGAGGAAGAAGGAGAGGGGGGGCTAGCCACTTTGGGGGAGGAGGGGGAGGAATGGGGAGAGAGGAATCGGTTAGGAAAGGGGAGGAAGGGGGAGAGTGATCGGTTTTATGGTATTTGGACAGAAGATGCATGTTCAAAATCAAACTAAATGAACCTTCATGTTCAAAATGCATATTAAAGAAACTAATGAATCTACACGTTCAATTTTGAATTGGACAGCGTCGCCGACGGCTAGGTAACCCAAACACGCATGTTGGACATGCGAGTTCATAGTTGAACATGGATCTCCAATATACGGTTTCAATACGCGGCATCCTAATCATCAAAAATAAAACTAAAAACACAGTATTTTTGAAAATTAATATTTAAATAATAATATTTAAAAAAGAAAAACGTGTCTTGCGTGGATCTTCTGTACCTGCTGAAAAGACGTCCTTTCCTGACTGTCTTCAAGATACGAGCAATTTCAACTTAAGGGGCGATCGATGGCTGTTCAGGTGCTCTGGACAGAACAAAGATCGAAGAATCATAAGAAGTTGGAAAGGAAGACAGGCGTTCAGCCGATGGCTGCCGTGTGTGTTGGGAGATTTGGAGGGAGACAAACTCGGTGCTTCAAAGGATCTTGCTTTCATTTCAGATGGGGACACCTCTGGTCGAAGAAAACTGAAGGAAGTCACCGTAACCTTTGGAATAGAAGTCAATCATTATCACACTCTACAAGTGACTGATTTTCTAGCAGTTCTGTTCCTTCATTTGTGCCTAACATATCTCATGGAGCTTATTATTATTATTATTATTATTATTATTTATAAGAATGAGTTTGAGAAAATCTAACTCAGAGGAAAATATATTAGCATAATTAGAGTTACATGACACCCAACATATGTCATGGAGCTTCTTGGCTTTATTTTTTCCTTTTGATTGTATAGCTCCAACTGTAAACATCTGTTTCTTCCTTTTATTGATAAGCAGGGGGTAGCACCCTGCTAGCTTCTATCTCCACTAAAAAAAGATTTTTCCGGTTCTTTTCTTTTACAATGATGAGGCTGGATTATTGGAACAAGCTTGTGGGCCGAATCAAGACTTTCTTCCCGCGAATATGAATTGATGAGCCAACCTCCCCAATGGAGATACACTCGTGGCCATGACCCATTAAAATTTGCTTTATATTTGCTGTCAAATAAAAATACAAAATAGATTTATGAACATTATGAAGAAAAATAAGTTAAAAAAGCGTAGTTCTGATCTAGACACATGATGGTCTTAAAAGAGAATAATGCAACGTTCAGATGTTCTTGCAATCCCCCGGTAAATAAATATGTTGCAACAATGAGACATGAGAGCAAACCGAAGGCAGGCACGGTAGCATCCTAGTGGACAACGCTTTAATATTGATTAAGACACTTAAGGGCCTTGTTCAGGAGAGGAAAAGCAATGAGGCAAGTTTAGCATTTAAAAATTCTATCATGATGTAAAGTAGAACTCACTCCGCGTCTCCTGCATCAGATAGCAGTCCATTAAGGAAAGCATATATCAGAAACAGTTGGATCCGAGGCATATTATTGCTTCCATTGGAGAACTTTGCAGAGAATCGCGTATTTGAGTGGCAATTTATTGCAAAGAATAGTAGTATCTTTATAAATGGGCCCGAAACTGTCGGCCGGCAACAATGGCGGCCAGATTTAAAGTAGGCGGGAGGAATGTGCTGTGAATCGCACCTGCATTGAGTGCGAGTCTTTCGTGGTCATTGTCGTCTCGTATGGTGATTGACTGTAGTGGAATACGTCATGAACTGCATCTAGCTTTCCTTGTGCTGTTGCGAAATATTTATTTGTGGATTTTAAAGTACGTCGGTTTTTTGGTGCAATCAAAGCATGATCATATACTTGCTTATTTGCACCAGCAAAGGGAAGGAACAATGGTGGTGGCCATGGGGAACTTGGTCTCCTTTTCTTTTATTGGATACATGGCATGCATATTTTGATGGGCCAAACAGGAATAAAAACTAGATTCTCTTCTCTTCAAAGAGAGTTTAATTAATAGTGACTGGAACATGCACTTTGCGCAATTAATAGACGAACTGAGATAATATCCTGGTGGCACCAAGTGGTTTTGCTGACTTGGAATCCGATCCATTTCAGAAGACTCCTGTACACCTTCTGCGTTCCTGATTAGCCATCGAATAAGGGAAGTTTCCTCCCCTTTTCCTACACCCAAGTACATAAGATGGCCTTCCATCTCTGCCTGTGCTTCTAGGCCAAAGTCTTAGTCATGAACAATGCTAAGGTCCACGTGGCCGTCTTTCTCGTTAGAGCGATATATGCAGGCTTACATATCACCTCCAAGGCTGCCTTCAACGGAGGCATGAGCGCATACGTGTTTGTGCTCTATAGACTAGTGCTTGCCACTCTATTCTTGGCACCCTTTGCATTTGTCCTGGAAAGGTAATTCTTTCTTCAATTTCTTGGAACTCACCACTTTCTAATAATGTGATTGATTGTTGAAGCTCTACAAATATTTTGTAGGAGAACTGCTCCACCTCTGCCATTTAAGCTTTGCTTCAAGATATTCCTACTTTCTTTATTTGGGTAAGATTTTTCTTTGTTTTTTGGATGGTAATTCTGAATTAGATTTTATTAGCTATCAAATTAATTATCATAATGAACATGGCTGAGCGCTTGTTTTCTTGCTGCATCAATTCCACTTGTTTGCAACTTTTATCGGTCCTCTTATGTCTGAACTTTCTCCACCATGGTTGCATGTGTCCAAACATTTGGATTAATTCTGCAACACGTTATAAACTGTAAACATTTGTCTGACCTACATGCGAATGAGCTATTCACATCCTTTAAACAAAAGGCTTGCATGCATAAAATCCACATCTATACATCCATCCTTGCTGAATTTTCATGATTGTTCACTTAAACAAGTGGAAACCATGAAATGACGGCAAGCTAGTCGAGAAGGCACATGTGATCTCTATAATAATTATTGTCTTTCTTGACAATGGTTTTGATGCATAGGTTAGGATTGTAGGATTATTGGAACTGATTCAGCTTGATGCCTCATTTTAGTGCGAGATTTCCAATTAGACTGAATTGTACATTTCTGCTACTTGGAATCATTTCTCAAGTCTTAACTAAGAAACAACAAAAATCTCCCTAGCAGAATTAGTTCAGCATTCAGCTTTGTTGTGAAACACACACACACACACATAGAAGTTTGGGTACACTTTTGCATTGTTTTATAATAAGTCTGCTAATTAGGTAAGCTATAAATGTATTATATTTTAGACACTATCTTAAACTCGTCTAACCACTCTACCTTTTTGTTTTAGGGTCACTGCCACCTTCATCATATATTCTGTAGCTCTGGATTACACTTCAGCAACCTTGTCATCTGCAATTATGAATTCCATTCCAGTGGTAACCTTTATTGTGGCCGTAACACTTGGGTATGACTTGATCAGTTTGCTTATATATATTTCCCGAAGTTTTCAGCTGTTTTCTGCTTCCCCACAACCACAGTATGTATGCCTAAAAATCAGGACCATTAAATGGGAAAGATTATAGCTTGGATTCTAATGAGCATGACCTTTGGTTTATGGTTTGAGTCCGGCCTGCATGAAAACTTACAGAATTGCCTCTATAGGCTAATATAATCACCTGACTGCGGTTTCCCATGTATCATGTTTCCGTAGTCTTGAGAGGGCATAGATCGCCCCTACTGATGGCCAGCACTCGGTTGTCTGTTGATTGTGTTTTGTGTATATATACGATCCAATGCCCCCTGTATATTACGTCTATCCTTTGTTTTCACATGATGCATGGACGGCGCAATACATGGTGGTGTTGGATCACATCAACTCTCCACTAATCTCCATCCAACCATGTCTCTCTTCACCAGTTCTGATGCCCTGCTTCCAATTGGGACCGACAAGGCACGACTTAAATGAGGAAAATACGGTCTAATTTTGCTATGCAAGTACCTAGCAAGACAACATCTAAATGAAGGAGAATTAGCATTATCAAAATAACTAAATTCTTGCATTCAATTACAGTATAGATACTCTAGCTTGTTATTGCACCATGGAAGAGATGTGGTTATGTATCTCAACTAATCAATATCCATTCACAACAGCCAGGAGACTGTCAAGTTAAAGAGGCTCTCCGGGATTATGAAAGTGTCTGGGGTACTTCTTTGCCTGGCTGGTATTATGGAGATGGCCTTCTACAAAGGACCTCACATCAAACCTTTGCATCATCATCACCTCCTTGGCCATGGAAGTGGAGAAACCAATCATCCTCACACCCATTCAACTAGGACTTGGGTCTTGGGAACCTTTCTCATGGCCATTTCCAACACAACATGGTCTTTGTGGATGGTGCTGCAGGCATGCCTCTAAGAATTTCCATCAGGATTTGAGTCCATTGAAGAATTTTACTTCACAGTTTCCGGCCCCTTGGGTCACGTAAATATACACTTCTTATGTTCGTGCAATACTTTATAATGACAGGAACCTTTGTTGAAGGAGTACCCCTCCAAGCTTACATTCACCACACTCCAGTGTCTGTTTAGCACCTTTCAGTCATTCTTCATTGCTCTAGCGTTGGAAAGAGACTTTTCTCGGTGGAAGTTGGGTTTGGACGCTGGCCTCGTCTCTGTCATTTATTGTGTAAGTATAATTTGCCCATCATTCTACCAATAAAACCAATGCACTTCAAGACTTCGCAACTTCAGCGACGATGCTTGGCATCATCTGAGCCAGTGGTAGTGCACCCTTCTCTCTAAAGTGAGAGGTCTTGGGCCCAAACATGAGTGGTGTCGAATAACCACCATATTCGCAGAAAACAAGACTTGGGACAATCTACTTCAAGACTAAGATATATATGTGCTTGGAGAAGATTATTCTGCTTTTGAACTCAAAGTGGTGGCATTCCGGCTGTCCTTCTCAAAATGGCTGAGTGCAGTCCCAACTTATAATACCAGGGTGAAAACTTGTCATCTGAAAACATACATGTTGGCAAATATTCACCCTTCCTGTGGTGCAACTTCATTATTCCCTTAATTCCATTCAAAAAAAAAAAAAAACGCTATTCCCTTAATAAGCCATATCAGGAATAGTTGCTTTCATGGTAGCCCCCGAATGCTTAAGGGATTAAATAGATGAATGGAGTAGTTAACTGGTCGAGCGCAGCCGGATCATGATAAAGGTGTGCTCAAGCTTGGTTCATCTGCTTTGTCCCTGGATCCTAAAGTTGAGCACTGAGTCGATACTTGTCTTTGCAAACCCACAGCTATTCAATTTGGCTTGTTTGCTTGCTGAGTGTTGCAGCTTGGTTTGAATTTGGCTCCTTTTTTTTTGACCATAATCATGAGAAAGCAATTTCTCAAGCTGAGCATGAGCCTGTCATTGAAAGTTTCCTTCATTTAAAGCAGATCTATATATGATCAGAGCTCCTGCTGGAGGGGAAGAAGTCTATAAGGGGGACTTGACACATCGTTTGTGTCCTGACATTTCTCCTTGTAACCAAGGGGGCACCACTTGAGAGGGCTTGGGGTTGGTGAACTAAGTTTTGCTCAAGCAAAGTAGTCTTGGATAATGAAGGGAGTTAATGCTCATGTTGTGAACTCCTTAGCAATGTTCTTTACTACCCTCGAAAGATGCATAATTTCTTCTTGACAAGACCGGAGAGTGATGAGATAATTCATGTGTTACCTACTGGATCTTCGAGAAAGTATGCTTCGAGTATAGTGATTGGGCTATTGTATCTAGCGACCAGGGTTTGAATCCCGCCTACATCCTGGTAGCTGGGTAGGGAATAAACCCCTCATTTTTTTCAGAAAAAAAAAAAAAAGAAAGAAAGAAAAGAAAATGAGAGAGAGAAAAAACCATGGGTTATGTTGCATGTATATTTTGCGGGATTAGATCTCAAATATTACCACTAGTGGTAATCTATTTGTGTAAAGATTATCAACATTTCTATATAAAAAATTTCAAAATTTTTTTTAGCTATTGCAACAACTAAATCCAACTCTTAAATGATATATGCAGGGAGTAATTGTCACAGGAGTTGCAGTTTACTTGCAGTCTTGGGTCATTGACGAGAGAGGCCCTGTTTTCTTGGCCATGTCCACTCCACTAACTCTTATTATCACAACCGTGTGCTCATATTTTCTCTTGGGAGAATTAGTTAATTTGGGAAGGTGCCATTTGATCATCTAATTCTCATCTCCTTGCTCAACTTCAAATATGCATATGGTGGAATTTTGCTAACTTTTTCAATGTTGTTGTCGTTGTCGCATGCAGTGTTTTGGGCGGACTTATCTTGGTTGGAGGCCTTTATGGTGTTCTTTGGGGACAGAGAAGAGAACACATGGATGACGGTACTCGAACTGAAGTTGACGCAAAAGCCTCCTTGGACGTGAAAGAAAATGGCGCCACAACCCAAGCCTGAATAAGTTTAGCAATTGTTAATTTAAAATGAAGCCTGGCAAGAGCTGTAACTATTAAGCTGGATTTGAATAATTATTTTTTAGTAATAGCAGCGCTTGCATGATATTCTTAAAGTCGCAAGGTAGTACCTTTGGGATCATCATTGTTGATGGTCCACGCAATGGTTATTATTTGATGCTACTTACCTAAAGTCTAAAAGACCTTAGAGCTCAATCAAACCACAAGGCATTAACAAATGATCAACAAATGGATGAGAGCTAGAGGTGCAAATAAATCGGATCGGATCAGATCATAAGTGATCCCGATTCGATCCAATTTTTTGATCGGATCTAAATCCAGCCCAATAGAAGATCGGGTCGGTCGGATCCGGTTCATGATTAAATTTTTTAATCCAATGAGTTATTTGAATCAGATCGGATCGATGTATAATCCAATTTCGATCCATGAGTTTAGTTCGGGCCTGGGGCTGGATTCGGATGGGTTGCGAAGTACGGAGATGCGGCGAAGAAAAAGCAACCTCGTCCTGTATACAACCGTGGAAGGCTACACGATGACTTTATATTGCCATGTCACTACCGCAAAAGTGAAGAAATCCATCCATTTAGGCTTCCGATAAGACATGGCCGAGCTCCTCAGTGGCTTTGTAACAGGTGCAGCCCGACCACTTCTGATTGACTTCTTCACATTGTATTTTATTGATGAAAAGGCACGTATTAGCGCAACAACAATTGTTGGGTTTACAGGGCCCCAGATGACCCAAACAAGGTCATTCTCCCAGGATTTATGAGACCGACGAAGGCACTTGCAATAGAGAAGTAGCTTCCAGCAAGAACCTGATAAGGCGACAGACAGACAAATTCAGCTATTTGCTGTAGCCAAAATCCAAATTGTGGCAAGCAGGAATTCCACGTATCAACAAACCTCTGGACCCTAAAGATCAACCACTGCTGAAGCATTTTTAGCCTCTTTCAGGTTGTACATGCGAAGCAAACTGTCCCGGCTTTCTTCTATAGTGTTCGGGCATTGGATCGGGTTGGATCACTTATCTCAAGATCCAAACTAACCCAAAAATTTTCATGGATCGGATCGGGTCAAGTCAGATCCAAATTAAGTGGATGTAGATCCGATTCGAAAAATAGAATAGGTCCAATTTTAAAACCCGATCCAACTCCATGAATTCTTTAAAATGGTTCGAGTCGGATCCAATTCAATGAATCCAGATCCAATTCGAAAAATAGAATGGATCCAATTTTAAAACCTGATCCGGCTCCATAAATTATTTAAAATAGTTTGGGTCGGATCTATATGCACTAGGTTGGGTCGGATCACGGATCAATCCAATCCATGTGCAGCTTTAGTGAGAGCAATAGAATTTGGTAATGTTAAACCATCAAAGATTTGTACCATGAAAGAATAAAAAAAGAAAAAAAAACAGAAACAAGGAAAACCCATCAAGGAATAGTAATTATGTTATATCACAATGCAATCCAATGACCCCCAAGCATCACTCACCAAAGCATCCGTGCTAGGGAGATACTCCTAGCCTTTTCTTCCGACGCTCTTGGGAAGGGGAAGAATTGTTGTTCCAGAAATTTTGGGAAGAGGGAAGGAAATCCATTTCGTAGGAAAATATCAGAAACATAAAATTACTTGATGGAGCAGGGGAGTGGGAAACCATTTAGCCCATGCAAGGAGCAACGGTGAAAGCAAGAATTAAACTCGAGTACTTGACACAACTATAAGCTAGGGTAACAAAATTGAATAAAGAAACAAGTTGTTGGTATAGAGTTTCTAAATCCTAGAATCTTAAAATTCACCAATCATCAACTACAAGTCCGTAATAATATTAATTAACCAGTAAACTATAAATATATTGCAAAGGCTTCCGAGCTTACTAATACGAACTCTAATGCCTAAATCACTTTCTGCTTGCAACCTTGGTCATTTTAAAGGATAAAAAGAAGAGTGAGCTGTATAGCTCATCAAGCAAACCTCACACTACTTTATTAGATCAAGCATAGGTTTACATGTTTCAACAAATCATTTAGAGAGAATATCTTTGGTTGGAAAATAGAATATTTCAGAGTAAACAAGTCAGAAAACCAATTATACTTTCACATATTTGTAAATCACGCAAATTTCATAAGTTTGGCTTTAAGTGTAATTAGTAACAATAACTAGAATCATAAAACATTTACCATTCAACCATGTCGTGGTACAAAATAATACTCATAGATATTTAATGCTATAGTCATTTTATCTAACAACATGATTGCTATCATAATTGACAAAGAATCGTAATTCAGAATCATTACTAACTTTAATATATTGGCGATGCCATTTTCATTAGAACCAGTGCCAAGACATCGGTTTACCCCACTTCTAAGAGCTATCCTACCTAGCTCAGAGCCTTTAAAATATTCATAATTTTTTTAAATGTGCATATATATATAAGTAGGTTGAAAATACTAAAGGGCATTATTGGATTCATAGTTTGTAAACATGTCATTTTCAATCAAGTACTCATGGAACCATTCTTTTAAGACAAAATAAAATTTTCATAATATCATATGCTCTATCCTTCTTTAAGAAAAGTACGAAATCATCAATGTTAAGTATCATTTTTATCTTTTTTTAAGTTTTAAGCATCTAAAACAATTGATAATTTGAAAACAAGTAATGAGTTTTAGGATTACTTACTTCTTTCCGCTTTGAAATCTCACAGTTTTACTAAGCAAGCTATCCAAACATATTCAAAGCTATTCAAAGATTAATTAATTAATATTAAAACCTAACCAAATTAGAAACAAATTAAAATTGGGAACCCGAACCAAGCATGCGACAAACGCCAAGGGTAGGCCCTACAAGCATATAAGGCTGTGGATCAAATTATAAAAATTTCAAAATAATAATAGTAATAATAGTAACTCTTTAATCTTTAAAAATTAATTTAATAAAAATTTAATTAAATCATTTTCTCTAACAAATATCTTTATGTAACGTAAATCATAATGTTTCAACCGAAACAAGTATTCCGGCTAAATTGAATCAAGCTCAACTGAAATGAGCTAAGAATCTGAATAACTCAAATAACTCCAATCGATCTAGTACACTCCTACAAGTTCGGAGCAATCATTATTCATGATTCAAAAAATAGAAAAAAAAAATAATGAGCTACACTAGCCCGTAAACAACATAACACATCAAAATGGGATCTAAACATGTTGAGAAATAAATCACATAATATTGACTGAAAGGAAAAAATATCAAATAAAATATATATTTTTAAAAATAATTATTTTTATAATTTAATAATAAACTCAACATCAAGCTACAGCTACGTAATCCAATGGAATGGGTTTGATAATAGAAATACATTGCATAATGTGCCAAATAATAGATATTACTATTCTAGTCACCGGTGGCTCGGTGTCGAAATTCTTAGATTACAAGTCGATAGGTTCAACAAATAATCCCCGTTAGCAGAGCCACATCATAGCCATGCTGAGAACATGTATAAAAGTAATTTTACAAACTCTTCATTCAGGTTTTCCAAATCCATTTCTCAAAGTAGATCATATGTTCAAAATAAATTATTTATAATAATAAAATAATACATTCTTGACCTATTTTGTCACATAAAAAATAGAGATTATAATCTTAATTAAATAAATTAATATATTTTTCCAAAAATTATTCAAAAGCATACTTAAAGCATTAGATTACTTCATCATGCTTCAAAACCCGACTTTAGTCAAATAGACCGAACAAACCTATTCAAAATCATTAAAATTTAATTAATTAATAAATTTCTTAGATTCTTATTGATAAGAAATCCTAAAAAACCTAAATAGATCACGGAAATGAAATAACCCAATTAGAAATACGACTAGATTGATTTTAGACTTCAATTATAAGATAGACTAAGAAAACTATACCAGTTAAATGGTGAAGCCCAATGGAACTAAATCAATCAGTTTGGATAATTTTACATCATTGAAGTTCAAAGTAGAATACAAGCCGGACACCACAATTGAGATGATCAAATTTATTAGGATCTAACGAGGGCCAAAATGTGAGCTAATGCATTATCCGATGGTGATGTCAGGACTCTTGTATTGAGAATAACACGTTTGCAAGAGAGAGACTTTGAGGTCATCTTTCCTCTCAATAGAGAAATTAGGTCCAGGAAGAGAGAAAAAAATCAATATTGCCTTAAGAATTGATTTTGATGACTACAAAATATTTGAGAGAAGTACTAATAATTTTTATCTTTAGAAGAAGTTCAAATATATATTTTAGATCATACAAGAGCTTTTAAATTGATAAAAATACTTGAACAAGGCTAAAGCTTTAATTTCATGAAGTTGGAGATCAAAACAATGTTATTCGAAAGCCTCAAGTGCATTAGAGAAGAATTCAGAATCTTTGGAGGCAATTTGAAGGTTTTGAAAGTTGAATTGATAGAGATACTTTGAGAAGGTCAAAACTATTCCCAAATGCATTAAGATGTCACCTCTTTGCTATTCCCAAATTATATTTTTTAATAAAAAGGATCTAAGTTTAAACAGAATATCTTTCTATGATTTATTTTACATAATCTATTGATGTCAATTCAAATTAACTTATCAAAATAATTTAATCTGAATTTAATTGATTTATCTTTTTCGATCAAAAATTTCAATGATTGATATCAAATAGATCATTATTATCTTATATTCTATTATTTTATCTTTGACAAAAAAAAAATATCCTTATATATAATCTGATTTGTATGAATATATTTTTAATATTATATCTTGAATAAATTATATGCTTGATATCTTTATGCTTCAAATTAATTGATACTACTTAAGAAAAGAAAGAAATATTTTTTTAAAAAAATTATGATATATTCAAATTCTTAGTTTTAAAAGAAAAAATTTATCTTGGATTTTTAAAGCTTAAAGCTATTTCTTAAACTAAATTTGAGAAGCATTTCTTTTTTAATCTATAGTTTTGAGGAAAAAAATGTACTATTGAAATTATTTTCTACATGAGAAAGAAATATTTCTTAAACTCAATCTTATTCTGATTTTGGTTAAGTTGTATTGAAAGAAATAACTTTTAAACTTAAAAATGAATCACTTATATTACTTGATTTGTTCATCTTTGATTTAAGTATTTATATAATTTTTGATTCATCAATTCATACTTTGATTGATTTTGATTGTATCATTATTTCTAATGATTAATGAATATTTTAAAAATACTTTACATCGATTGATCATTTTGATGTTGTTATGATTGAAGATATCCTATTGTAAACATTCTATTTTAAAATCAATGAAAGTAAATTTTTTATAAAAAAAATTACTATATCATGATTATGATTGATTATTTGATTGATAATTGATTGTTTGAAATTCAATATGTTTACTTTAAATATGTGCAATAGAGAAAAAAATTACTAAAAAAATAATTTGATCTTAAAAGACTATTGAATTAAAAATATCTTTATTTACAAAAGTAAGAGAAAGAATTCATTTAAGATGAATTGATTACTAAATTAGTATAAATTAATTATAAATATAGTATCAAATTAAAGGCGCTCAACTTAAAAGAAAAATAACAAGTAATAAAAATTATAAAACTTAAGCATGCAAATTTTAAAAAAGAAAAGAAGGAGATAATGCTAAAAAATGAATATATATATATTTTATTTTGATAATTTAAATTTAAAATATACTTATTTTAAAATAAAGAGGAGAAGAAAGTTGAAAAATAAATTAATCTAACTATTAGTATGAAAAATAGGAAGAGAGATATTAGTATGAAAATATTAATAAACTTTTGATCTAAAATTCTTAATCAATTACCTTATTTTAAGCCTTATTAATTTTAACTTTCTATCGAATGTCTTATAGTCTTCTCAATTTATGCTTTCATGTATTTATTCAATTTGATTTACTTGATTTAAAGTGCTATTAATTTAAAATAGTATCAGACAAATAAATTATTCTTCAATATTAAAATTTATTTAAAGTGGTATCATTTATATACCGATTTCATAATTTAATTTGCATAAATATTTTTGACATTCTTGAAGTTGAATTAAATTTAAAACTCTTCTTACTCCTAGAAATAAATTTATAAAATTTTTAATGTATAATGTAAAATCTTTATAAAATTATTTTTGGCTTTGATACTATCTTTCATTCTCTTCCATCAAAGTTTAATTCACTGAAACTTCTTGAGAATAGTAAAAAATAAATATCAAAATTGATATCAAAATTTTTTTACATGTTATACTTATTTTATTTAAAAATTTTTATTTTTTAAAATTAAATTAAAAATCTAAATTGATGGTATCAAATAGAAATTTAGCATCGGATATGCTTTACTTGGTATCAAATATGCTGAAATATCTTGAAAAGCTCTATCCCTCAATATTGACTTAAAAAATTTAAATTAAAATCTTTTAAAAAGAAAGAGAGTGATATCAATATAAATTTGATATTAAACATATTTATTTTCATATTAAATATCTCATAAAGTTTAAATTTAATATCCTCTTTAAATTAAATTAAAATTTTTTGAATTTGATATATTTTCTTTTAAATTTTGATTGATTTTGATGATATATTTTAATGATTTATTTGATGCATAAAGATTAAAAAAAAGTGTTATGCTTGATTTCTTTGTTCAAAATTTTAAAAAGCTCTATCCCTCTTAAAGCTTAAAAAATATATATTTAAAAATTTGATTATAAAAGTTATAATCATTTAATAAGAGGGAGAGCCTTAGATATTTGAATTCAAGCAAATTTCTAAAAGAGAAGTGATATTTTAAGCATGTTTTAATCCAAAGATAAGTTTTCAAAGGAGAGATGATTTATTTATTTTTTTTAAAAAATTTGATACATCTCATATTTGATATACTCTTATATCTTATTGATTTTGATGATTTTTCTTAATCTTTTCTATAAGCTTTTTAATATTATCAAAAATAGAAAGAGGAATATTGAGTATATGCTTAATGAATTGATGCTTAAAATACTTAATAATTTGATGCTTGAAATCTTAATACTCATTGATTTGAATTAAGACATTATAGTGCAATGAGTATATAAAAAATATGCAATGAACTAAAGATAAATTGAGAATATTCATGAAGTATGCATTTATATATTTAATCAATTACTTCATGATATATGTTGGCCAATTTTGATTGTATGTGATATTTTTTTTTGTATGGCTAACTATTTGTATTTTTAATATGTAATGTAAACTTTATCTCACATCTTTATGTATTTTGGCTAGAATAATTTACTTGATGTATGACTTTTATGCATTTTAAATATTGGCATCTTATTTTATCATGAATAAATTTTATTCACAACAAATTAAGAGAGAGTAAATTTTATTCACAATAAAGAAAAAGTACTTTTTTAATTAATGATGTCAAAAAGAGAAAGTAAATATATTGTTTGGTATAAGCAATAATTATTAATGATGATGTTAAAAATACATGCTTGATCATTAATAATTTTTTTTTTATAGCCCCTAACCTCTCTTCTAAAAGAATTAAGTCATTTTGTAGAAAGTGAGGTTTATATTATGATTTTTCTATCCTTTATGATAATAATGCACTATGATCATCTATCTATAGGCATTGATATTTTATCTTGATATTATAAAACTCATGCCTTAAAAATTTGCATCAATTAAATATATTTATATATTGCCTTAATTTAAATTCAAAATTTTTAATGGCACTATTTTACTTCAATGTTCTATGCATGCCTTATTTTGCTTCTACTCAAATATTTTGTCATCATCAAAAAGAGGAAGATTGTTATCCCAAGAATTGATTTTGATGACTATAAAATATTTGACAGAAGTGCTAATAATTTTTGTCTTTGGAAGAAGTTCAAATGTGTATCTCAGATCATACAAGAATTTTTAAATTAAAAAAATATTTGAAGAAGGCTAAAGTTTTAATTTCATCAAGTTGGAGATCAAAACAATGTTATACAATAGCCTTAAGAGCATTAGAGAAGAATTCGGAACCTTTGAAGGCAATTTGAAAGATTTTGGAAGTTGAATTGATAAAGAGACTTGGAGAAGGCCAAAATAGTTATTTCATTAAGTTAGAGATTAAGATAATATTTTTTGAAAGCCTCAAGAGCATTAGAGAAGAGTTAAAAAATTTTTGAGACAATTTAGAAAGATTCGAAAGTCAAAAAATAAAAAAAAATATGTTTGGACAAAAAGGATCTAACTCCTAGGTCAATCTCTTTTAAAAAGGCTGATTGGCATGTTGATTTCTGACCGGCACACCCAAAGAAGACGATCCTAGGATCGACCTCTACTGTTCTGCAGGTCAGAAAGTAGAAACTAGCCATTTTCTATTTTCTATCACAGAGATCGATCCTGAGATCGACCCCTACGATGGAAACCTTCCATAACGGCTAGTTTTTCTATCCATTTTTAGTACATTAAATATCTAATAAATACTCTCCAACGACTCTAAACAGCTACTAATCATTCTCCAACATTGATTGAAGGTTTAAATGACATTCAAAAAGAAGAGGAAAGGAAGCAATAAAAAAATTTTGTGAGCTCCATTGAATACCTAAGAAATGTTGGGAAACATGTAGAGTTTCATGCATAGATTTCAAAACTTTTTTTAAAATTAAAGTAACGAAAGACATAGATTAAATAATTTAATCTATGATATGCATGTAATTAGATTATAAAATCCTACATCAAGGATCTATAACATGTTATGATATAAATATAAATCTATAAATAAATTAATTATAAGTGGTATTGATAATATCAATACCTAGATCTAGAATAATTCTAGATCTAACCCTAGATCATATCTAGATTACCAAGAGATCAGATCTCTTATCTTTACGCAGGTTGAGAACTTTACGATTGATTTTCATTATTGCTTTTAGAGCCGTACATACATCTGGCCTCTACAGGTGATCCACACGAACTTGTAATACAGATTGAAGGTTCGTCGAATGAAGATCTACTCGAAGTGCTAGCTTCTCATGGATCCCTTCTGATGGTCAATTAAATACATGTTCTTCGAATCTTTTGGACACTCCAAGAGATGAAGAACATGAGAAGAAATAAGGAAGGAATCCAACCCATGGATCTCCCATAAATCAGAAAATAAAAATAAAGAAAAAATATCCTAAGAGAAGACAGATCTTTTCTTTCAGGACATCAATGATTGATGTCCTGAAAATATCTCTATGTTAGGATAAGAGAAGATCTTCTTTTCTAAAATTTTTTATATATTTTTAGATCTAATATCTCTGATTTTATTCATATAAAATTTTCATAAAAATTGGAGAAGAAGAGTTCCCCAAGAAATCCTAAGAGAAGACCTTTCTTTTCTTCTCCTTCTCTCATTAGGATATGATCAAATCATGTCCAAAAAGAACATCATGCCCCAACAACTTGGAGTACTTATTCTCACTCTCTATTTTTCTCTCTCTCAAATTTTTATCACATAAAAATCACAAAGAATAAACAAGAGGAAAAAATACATTAACGAAAAATGAAGAGAAGTCAATCTTCTCTTACCTTATCTCTTCAAGACATCAACCTTTGATGTCTTAGTTGAAGAGTCTTCTCCAAGAATCTTAGTGCCACAAACCACCCATGCCTTCTCCTCCCTTTTTTTTGATTTTTCATGATTTTTCTAAGATTTATCACATCCTCCCACTATAGAATAAGGGGCACCACAAATTTAGGAAGACTAGGTCAAGAGACCTAGTCAAACATGGATTCTTTGGAGGCGTCCAACCCTTAGATGCCTCCCTATCTTTTTTGGTGAGTAATTCATGGTGAAAAGCAAGGAAAAATAGCATGGAACCTCCTAAAAAATTGGCACACAAAAATATGGGGCATGGAGAATTATGGCGCATAAGAGGGAAGTAGTTTTGATTCAATGGGACTCTTTCAAGGGATAACAACTTACTATGTTTTGACCAAATCAAAACAAACTCCTAAAAATCAGAATTATGAGGTGAGGAGAAGCTAATTAGGCATGGAAAAACATAGAAGAAATATAGAATTAAATATTAGGCGTGGGCTTTAATAGGCATAAGAGAAAGAAAGAGAGTCCTAGTCCAACTGGGACTCCTCTTGTTTGACTAGGTCAAAATAGATTTAAATCTAATTTAAATTTTATTTAAATTAGATTAAATGCAACTTAATTAAGAATAATCCTAGTCTAACTAGAAGCCCAGTTAAATTAGATTAAATCAAGATTTAAATCTAATTTAAATCCTAAATCAATTAGGTGCATCCAAGTCCTAGTCAAACAAGAAACTATTCTTTCTTACAATTGGCTTATCCAATAAACTAACTAGACTTAATATAATTAAGTCTAAATTAATTTTAATTGAATTTAATTTAATTAAACTTGATCTCAGTCTAATTGCTCAATCAAATTGAGCCAATTAACAATCCAATTGCTAATTGATCCTCCTGCAATACTTGCATTAGGTCAAACATCAATCGTATTGATGGATTGACCTTAGAATGATTCTCAATCATCGATCAACCCTCTGATAAGGTTACAAGCTCTAATGTGTGTGACCTCATAGGTTCAAACCTAAGTCAGTAGCACAGAAATTAATTTCTGCACCAATCGAAGTTACCATCTAGCAATGGTTTTCGACAGTCGGATAGGTCGAATGTATGCAAAACAACATTCTTAAAATTCTAACCCTTGGTTACCATATAATTCATCCCTATGATCAATAATGCTCAAGATGACTTTGAGTATGCTGTTAAATACTTATACAAGTCATCTCTATTGTGTCTCAAAATTTTGTAAATCCCGTGACACCTTATGAGGATTACCCAGGTCTAGATTTTACTAAATTGAAACACAATGAGACATTCTCTTCCTGAAGCTAATCAGGAGTGGTCAATCCCATCTTGACTCATACACCAACTTTACAAGTACTTGATTATACCCAGAAATCTTCCAAACCTATATTAGAAATATAAGCAGTCCGGCACCAAAGTATAGTGAGTTGCTTGCAAGTCACCATAGTGATCTTAGGTCAAAGGGACACTTATATCCATTGACCTTAGCTAGCTACTCTTGATGGTAAAGTACTACATTGATCTTGCTTAGTGTAGATATACTTCTACATCTCATCTGGATGCCATACCAGTATCTCCACACCACTTAGTTATGAGAACAACCAACGCATATGGCATACAACGATCTACACTCGATAAGTTATCGTTCTTATTAATAACTTATCATTTGATCGTAAATAATTTAAGAACTATCCGATAAATCTTTCTTTATCGATTGATTATGGTTTCAAGAACTTCATCATAATTTAAAAGTTCAGTTAAGAAAGATAGAACTTTTATGATGAATCGGCCAAATAACTATTATTAGATAATTCATATACTAATTTCAATCATCTACCACTTAGATGATTGACTTTAGAACATATTTTCTAACAACTCCCACTTGGACTAAAGCCAATCAGAATGATATCAAATATTCTATCTTCCACTGAGTTCGTAGAACTTCTTAGTTTCGAGGCCTTAGCAAATGGGTTGGTCAATTTCTCCTTTTACATCGATCTTTTAAAGATCGACGTCATCCAGATCTAATATCTAAGGTGAAAGCGATGTAGAATATGCTTATCTTTTGATTCTTTAGCCTGAGCTATAGCTCTAGTACTATGATAGGACTGGACCATTGGTGGAGGGTGCCACTTCCAATCTGCTAATGAACCTCAGCAACTACGTAGCTTACATGGCAGCATCATATGCCATGATGTACTCTACATCACTAACTGAATAGGCTAAAGTATACTGCTTGAAATTTTTTCAGCAAATTGCTCCTATAATTAGGGTATGATCCGACATTCTCTTGTTATCATCTTGTTTTGACCGAAATTAAAACATCCATATATTTTAAGTTGGTACTTCTATATTTAAGTCACCGAATCTTAGTATTTTTTACATACTTAAGAATTGTCTATATAATCTTTCAGTGGCTCTCACTTAGATCAGACTAGTATCTGCTCACTACCTATAGTGGGTATACCATGTCTGATCTTGTACATAAAAAAATAAAATGACAGGTAAACCTTTATTTCTTGCAATGCTGGAATGCCATTCTTGATTAAGAGAATTTTATCCTCAAACAATATAAGTAATAACACTACAGAATATTTTATCTAATTATAAATGCAGAATTTATCTTTATTCATAATAAAAATATATGTTCAAAATGTATATTCCAAAACTGAGATAATAGCCAAACGGGCTTTACATATCTTTACCTTTTCGTCTGTGCTACTCTGATCTTATTAAAAATTCATTTACATCCAATGAATTTTATCCCTTCAGGTGAATCAACTAGTGTCCATACACTATTGATTTTCATAGACTTCAATTTGGATCATGTGACTCCAAGCCACTTCTCAAAGTTAGACCACTGTATTGCATCCCTATAGATGATCGGATCCTTATTATTCTCATTGAGCTCAACAAGATTGCCGTCTTGGACCAAGATATTGAAGTATTTATCTAGCTAATATGGTACTCTACTGGATCTCCTTAAAGGTGCTACTTTAATGGGCCTCCGAATTTGATCTGATCAAATCCGATTCTATAGGTTTGCTAGATTATGTTAGTACTTTTCTACCGGTCAAATTTTTTTAAGTTCAATTTTACAGACATCAGTTTCTTTTCTAAGAAACTCTTTTTCAAAAGAAATGCCCTTACTACTGATGAACATCTCATACTCTTTAGTATGGTAGAATTAATCACCTTTAAATACTTATTGGACTAAGATCCAAGTTTATCTGCATGCAAATATTTGACATAGGCCGATCAACTCCAAATCCAAAAGTGAGAGATTCTAGGTCTACGTCCGATCCATATCCCATATGGAGTCTTTACAATAGACTTACTTCGTATATATTCAGAGTAAAACTAGTAGCCACAAGAGCACAAACCTGAAGTAGGCAGATAAGTGAACCCTATCGTGGATTGAATCATGTCTAACAAAGTTCAACTTCTTTCAGATACACTGTATTCCAAAAAAAAAATTATTGAGAGAGAATCATATTCTCTCCTAGATATGTCACAAACTTACTGGATAAGTATTCACCTCCTTGATTTGATCGAAAAGTTTTAATATCTTATCTAATTTATTTTTTTATTTTATTATTAAATTATTTGAACATTTTAAATAATTATCCCAGACGCACCCATGACCAGATGGTAGTCTGTAATGAAATATTAATATCTTCCTTTGGTACTTAAGTTCATAGGTCCACATACATCACTATGTATGAGACTTAGAACTTTATCGACTCCTTCATTTTTTTCAGTAAAAGATGACTTTATCATCTTTCTAAGAAGATAAGATTCACAGGCTATCAATGATTCACAATCATTGATGTTGAGATTTTTCTCTCAAACTAATCCATTTATCCTATTCTTGTCAAGATGACTAAGCCTATAATGCCAAAGATAGATATCCATGATATAATCTAACTTAAATATGTACATTACACTTGACAGACTGTATAAATATTAAATATTATTTCTTTATTATTCATATATTACTGTAATATTATTCATAATAATATCATAATGATAAGCATCATAAATTTACCAATAAAAGTATTAATTTATTAATTAATTTATATTAATTTTTAAAAATTATTAATCAACTTATATCTAATTTTTGAAAAATTCATATTTTTATTAATTAAAAAATTAATTAAAAAATAATAAAAATTAGAAAATAAAATTTTATAATCAATAGAAAGAGCTCATTTTTTTGATCATAATGAAATAAGTTTGGAGCAAAATGGAGCTAAAACAAAAAAGATATAAATTTCTAAAGAAATAAAATAAAAAAAAATTAAATGAAAAAAATAACATATGGCTCAAACGGCTCAAGCCGCCACGCCGCAGCAGCCGGCGCATCCAAATGTGCTGAGGCAAGCCGACCAAGTTGGTGCGCCAAGCCATCTAAGCTAGTCGACTCAAGCTCAGAAGCCATCAGCCGGTTTACAGAACAGTATGGACCGCCAGCTCAGCAGACACCGACGAATGAGAGCCTGCCATGTGATAGACCTAGACCCCAAAAGGGTTTACAAAAATTTATCGTGGCTTACAGGGCAATTTGATCTTTTTACTCGACAACAGAGGTGCTGATTGGCTATGGTGTACGGTACGGCCGATCCATGCGGTCCATAAGAATAGTAATTGTACCATCGGACAGTTGCAGAAGCTTGCGGTTAAGATCGAACGGCTGTCGTTATTTTTGGATTTGATTTAGCTTCAGACTTCACGTGGATCGTCATCCAATGATAGCGCTCGATCTAGGGGATGATCCGATGGTTCAGAACACTCTCGATGATTATCAGGACTCCCGACGCATGATTTGCGGTCAGATTTCTTCTATCAACGCACGATCGGACAGTCAAAATTTAATCTGACCTGATCTAGGTTGATACGCATCTGATTTTGATGATTTTTGGACCGTTGAATTTTTATTGAATGGCTAGATTTTACCAGACTTACCGGAGTCGTATTAGAGCTATTTTGATTCAAATTTTATTCAAATTTCTTTGTATTTTGATGATTACAAAGGCTATTAGTCCCACATTGCCTTCAGAAAAAATATCAAGCCCTCCTAGCTCTATAAAAAGGATCTCAGGCCTCCAAAAATTAACATCTCTGATCAAGATGAAGCTTTGGTATAGGATGAAGCCAGGCTATGGGTTAATGGCTGCTTCAAAGCAATTGGTGCCGAGAAGCTCACAATCTTTCCATCAATGCCGATCCAAGATCAGAGATCAACCTATTTTATTTTTTTTATTTTATGTATTTAAATTATAAACTTTTTAATATAATATTATTTTTATGCTCTTTAATTTCATGCTTTTTATTTTTATTATAATTTAATTTTTATACTTTAAATTATTGCCTTTTATTTTATTGCAAGTAGATGCTAAGATCTAACTAGTAGATCTTAGTATCAAGTTTAAATTTTCTGCATCTTTTAATTTTTACTTTTTATTTTCTGACTTTACTTTTGATTTCAAAATCTTTTTTTTTCTTTTTTTTTTCAAAAATTAAGAATTTCAAATCTAAAAATACTATCTTTCTTATGGATTCAATCCGACTCACTGCTATCTATGCATTTTCAATTATTTTAAGAAGTCGGATTAAACTGATAAATATGGTATCTTAACGACAACATCGCATTCCTATCAAATTTTTGGTGCCATTGTCGAAGAAGGCACGGATATTAAATTTTTGATCAAAATCTTGATAGGAACGCGATATTATCATTAAGACATCGTGTTTATCAGTTTAATCCAACTTTTTAAAATAGTTAAAAATACGTAGATAGCAGTGAGTTAGATCGAATCCATAGGAAAGATAGTATTTTTAGATTTGAAATCTTTGATTTTTGAAAAGAAAAAAAGAAAAGAAAAGAGTTTTGAAATCAAAAGTGAAGTCAGAAAATAAAAAGTAAAAATTAAAAGGTGCAGAAATTTAAACTTGGTACTAAGATCTACTAGTTAGATCTTAGCATCTACTTTGCAATAAAATAAAAAGCAATAATTTAAAGTGTAAAAATTAAATTACAATAAAAATAAAAAGCATGAAATTAAAGAGCATAAAAATAAATATTGCATTAAAAAGTTTCATAATTTAAATACATAAAATAAAAAAAAATTAAAACAAGTTGATCTCTAATCTTGGATCAACATTGACAGAAAGATGGTGTAGAAGCCCAGCTCTTCTTCTCGGCATCCGTTACTTTGAAGCAACCTTTAACCCATAGCCTGACTTCATCTTGTACCAAAGCTACACCTTGATAAAAAATGTTGATTTCTAGAGGCCTGGGATCCTTTTTATAGAGCTAGAAGGGCTGGATATTTTTTTTTGAGGGCAATGTGGGACTAATAGTCTTTGTAATCATCAAAATACAAAGAAATTAGAATAAATTTGAATCAAAATAGCTCTGATATGACTTTGGTAAGTTTGGTGAAATCTAGCCATTCAATAGGAATCCAACAGTCCAAAAATCATCAAAATCGGATGCGTATCAGCCTAGATCAGGTTGGACTAAATTCTGACCATCCGATCATATGTTGATGGAGGAAATCTGGCCACAAATTATGCGTCAGAAGTCCTGATCATCATTGGGAGTGTTCTGAACCGTCGAATCATCCCCTGGATTGAGTGCTACCATTGGATGGCGATCCGCATGAAGTCTGAAGCTGAATCAAATCAAATCTGAAAATAACTACAA